>JXCR01111978.1:4184-26981 GCA_002079205.1 Phalaenopsis hybrid cultivar | reverse complement strand
ATTTTGATCAATTTCAAGCCTCGACAACATCCGTTCAATCATTCTAGACATAAATTTTAAGTGATTAAATGATGCACTAACCCAAATAAACATTCACAACACAAAATCTTACAATTATATATAAATTCCAAGAGTTACAGTACACGTTACACGACACACATAAATTTGGTATTTTCTCAACCTTAATACATCAATTCAGCATCGCAATCCAAGCCAAAACACTCTAAACATTGAAAACAAACATCCTATGCTCAATCTCAACTATACTGAGATCTAAAAGCAAATTTAGAAAATAAAGCAAACACATAAGTTTAAATTAAATCACACACATAGACATATAGATAGTAAAGTAAATATACTATAAACTAATGATAATTTCAAACAAAAATATTATAATCGCAATAAAAATAAAGATAATTATGGGTTTCCTCCCATAAAGCGCTTGGTTTACCGTCATTAGCCCGACCTATTCAGGTATTACTCAAGTTGACTGACCATTAAAACCTCCTTAAAATTTGGTCTTTTACCCTCAAATATGGCTTTAATCTGTGTCCATTTACTTTAAATCTATTCCCAGTCTTTTGATCTTAAATTTCAACAACTTCGTAAGTATAAACTCGAGTCACAGTAAAGGGTCCTAACCTACGAGATTTCGATTTCCCAGGGAATAACTTCAGCCTTGTATTGTAAAGCCGTATTTTAACAATATAATTTCACTTACAATATAATTAACAATATCAGCATACCATGGTATTTTTCACTCATTAATATTATAAAGTTTGTTCATCAGGAAAATTGTTTGTAATTTCATTATCACTGTCAGATAAATCATGATATTCTAATCTAGGCAAATGATCAGCAATTTGATTATCAGTTCATATCAATAACCACAAGATCAAATTCTTGCATCAAAAGTATCCATCTAATCAACCTTAGTTTGAATCAATAACCACAAGATCAAATTCTTGCATCAAAAGTATCCATCTAATTAACCTTGGTTTGATAACCACAAACAAATTCTTGCATCAAAAGTATCCATCTAATCAACCTTGGTTTGACATCCTTCTTTTGCATAAGAACAAATGATCAATAATTTGATTATCAGTTCCCTTTCTATCAATAACCACAAAATCAAATTCTTTCAAAAGTATCCATCTAATCAACCTTGGTTTGGCATCCTTCTTTTGCATCAGATATTTAATAGTAATCCATCTAATTAACCTTGGTTTGGCATCCTTCTTTTGCATCAGATATTTAATAGCAGAGTGACCATTGTGACATCCTTCTTTTGCATCAAATATTTAATAGCAGAGTGATCAGTGTGCACAACACATTTAGTCTCAATCAAATAAGATCTAAATTTGTCAAAAGCATACACAATAGCAGTAACTCTTTTTCAGTAATAGTATAGTTAATTTGAGCATCATTAAAAGTTTTACTAGCGTAGTATATAACTTTAAAAATCTTTTCATACTTTTATCCAAGAACAGCTCAAATAGCATAATCACTAGCATCGCACATCAGTTTGAATGGTTTCTTCCAGTTAGGTGAACCTATAATAGGGGTTGTGATTAATTTTTCTTTTAATAACTCAAAGGGATTTAAATAATTTTCAATAAATTCAAATTTCTTGTCCTTTTCTAAAAATTGGCATAGAGGTTAGTAAATTTTGAAAAATCTTTAATATAACGCCTGTAAAAATCAACATGTCCAAGAAAACTTCTAACCCCTTTTACATTAGTAGAAGGTGTTAATTTATATATAACTTGAATGTTTATAGAGTCTGCTTCCATACCATTTTCCAAAATTTCATGCCCTAACACAATTTCTCAATAACTTGAATTTTTGCAAGGTCTACTTCCATACCATTTTTTGAAATTTTATGCCCTAACACTATTCCTCCTTAAATTGACATTTCTCCCAATTTAGAACTAAATTAGTTCTTAAATTGACATTTCTCCCAATTCAGAACCAAATTAGTTCTTTCGCATAACTCTAAAACTTTTGAAATTGACATTTCTCCCAATTTAGAACTAAATTAGTTCTTTCGCATAACTCCAAAACTTTTTTATTTCTCCCAATTTAGAACTAAATTAGTTCTTTCGCATAACTCCAAAACTCTTTCAAGATATTCTAATTTAGAACTAAATTAGTTCTTTCGCATAACTCTAAAACTTTTTCAAGATAAATTAAGCATGTGTTTTAGAACTAAATTAGTTCTTTCACATAACTCCAAAACTTTTTCAAGATAATTTAAGCATGCATCAAATACAAATACAGAGAAATCATCCATAAACACTTCTAATCCATCATCAATTAACTTACTAAATATAAACATCATACTTCTCTGGAATATTGCAGGGGAATTACGTAATCTGAAAGACATTCTTCGAAAAACAAAAGTTCCAAAAGGACTAATAAATGTTGTCTTTTCTTGATCTTCAGGAGCAATAGGAATTTGATGGTAGTCGGTATATCCATCTAAAAAATAAAAAATATTTGTGCCCAGCAAGTCTATCCACTATTTGGTCTAAAAATGGTAAATGAAAGTGATCTTTCAAAATATTTGTGCCCAGCAGGTCTATCTACTATTTGATCTAAAAAGGGTAAAGGGAAGTGATCTTTTCTGGTGGCAGAGTTTAATTTTATAATCAATGCAAATACGCCACCCAATAACTTGTCTGATAAGTATTAATTCATTATTCTCTTTTGCTTCAACAGTTACTCCTCCTTTCTTAGGAACACAATGAATTGGCCTTACCCAAGCACTGTCTGAAATAGGATATATAATTCCAATGTTCAACCATTTCAAAATTTCCTTCTTGACTACTTTTTTCATCATTGGGTTTAATCTTCTTTGTGGATCAACTATTGGTTTAAATTGTTCATCCAATATAATTCTGTGCATACATATCAAGGGACTGATGCTTTTAATTTAAGCTAAGGTCCAACCAAAAGCTTTCTTATTATTTTTTAATGTAGCCAAAAGTCTTTGCTCTTGCAAATCATTTAACTCTAAAGATATAATAATAGGTAATGTAGATGACTTTTCCAGAAACACATACTTCAAGTGGTTAGGCAATATTTTCAACTCAAGTTCAGGTAGTTTTATAATTGTCAGAACTAGATTCTTATCAACATTTCCTATAATATCCAACATCTCAAATCTTTCCTGAACACAATTTAATTCTTCATTTTCTATTTCATCAAAATTAACTTCATCTTTGTCTTCAAAATGTTCTTTAAAATGATCGTGCAATAGATATTCACTAATTTCCATGTGAAAACATTCATTATCTCTTTCAACAGCAGGGTATTTCATAGATTTCACAATGTTAAAAGTCACTTCTTGATCATTAACTCTCATAGCTAATTCTCCCTTTTGAACATCTATCATAGCTTTTTTAGTAGCTAAAAAAAGTCTCTCTAAAATTTTAGGTATTTTTCTTCCTCTATATCTAAAATAATAAAATCCACAGGAAAGATAAATTTATCAACTTTTACTAAAACATCTTCTATAACTCCCTTAGAATAAGTAACTAAATGATCCACGAACTAAAGAGTTATAGAAGTAGGTGACACTTCTCCTAATCCTAATCTTTTGAAAATTGATAGAGGTATAAGATTAAAGTTGGCTCCCAAATCACATAAAGCTCTTCCATAAAATTTTTCACCAATAGCACACGGTATAGTGAAACTACCTGGATCTTTTAATTTTTTAGGAAGCTTTTTCTGAATAATTGCACTACACTCTTCGCTAAGTGTAACAATCTCATTATCAATGAACTTCCTTTTCTTGTTCAAAATATCTTTCATAAATTTCACATAATTGGGCATTTGCTCTAAAGCTTCTACAAAGGGAATATTTACCATTAATTTCTAAGAATTTCTAAAAACTTGGAGAACTGTTTATCCTTTTTATGTTGCTTCAATCTTTGAGGAAATGGTGGTGGAGGTTTTTCCACAGTAATTTTCATTGGTGTAAGTGGATATTCTAAATCTGAGAATTCATGATCCTTTTCTTTCTATGTATCCACTTTCTATTTTTCAGTTTCTATTTCTTTCTGCACTCTTGGGTATCCACTTTCTCTTTTTCAGTTTTCATTTCTTTATGTACTCTTGTTTCCAATTCTTTTCCACCCACTTTCTCTTTTTCAGTTTCCGTTTCTTTCTGTACTCTTGTTTCCAATTTTTTTCCACTTTCTCTTTTTCAATTTTAGTTTCTTTTTGCACCCTTGTTTCCAATTCTTTTCCACTTTGTAATTCAATCACTTTTATCTATTCTTTTCCTTGATCTTTAGGATTTGGTTCCACAGTACTAGGAAAAGTTCTCAATGTTTGGTTACTAAGCGCAGTAGCGATATGTCCCAATTGGTTTTCAATATTCTTGATAGCAGTTCCTTGATTTTGTAACTAATTTCCTTGAATTTGTAATTAATTTCCTTAGTTCTGTAATTGTTGACCCATGTTTAGTATCATCTCTTCCATAGATAACTTCTTTTCCTTAAATTGAGTGTTACTGTTAAATCCTGGAGGATAAGAAGGTCTATAATTAACATTTCCTTGGTTGGATGAATTTCCCAATTGGTTCACTGGGTTGTTCGCCTATTGTTTATTTGTAGAAGAATTGTTATTCCAATTAAAATTAGGATGATTCTTCCAACCTGGGTTATAATAGTTTGAATAAGGATTGTTGGGTCTATTGTTAATCGCATTTAAAGTCTCATACGAATGTTGAACATCCACAAATTGCTCAGATGAATTCTCTTCCATCATAGTAAGTGTTGGAGAATAATTCATTCCATAATGATCTAATTTCTTTGATATTATAGCAATCTGCGAATCTAACATAGATATTGCATCAGAATCGTGGATATTAGCTACTCTTTTAGCATTTACCCTTGCAGAGGGCCATTGAAAGTTGTTGATAGTCATCTCCTCTATTAACGAATAAGCCTCATCAAAAGGTTTTGACATTGAAGAACCATCAGCCGCAACATCTATAATCAATCTAAGAGATCCCACTAATCCATTATAAAAAGTTTGAATTATCAACCAATCTGGTAACAAATGATGAGGGCACTTCCTAAGAAGATCTTTAAATCTCTCCCAAGCCTTATATATTGACTCTCCATCAATCTGAAAGAATGATGTTATGTCATTTCTAAGTTTAGCAGTTTTGGATGGAGGGAAATATTTGGATAGAAATTTCTGTGAAAGTTCTCCCCAAGTTCTAATAGATCCAGGTGCTAACAAATTTAACCACATCTTAGCCTTATCCCTGAGTGAAAAAGGAAAAAGTGTAAGTCAAACAACATTGTTCGAAACTCTGTCATATTTTAAAGGTAGCACGAAGTTCTAAAAAACTAGCGAGGTGTAAATTAGGATCTTCATTTGGTGTACCTCCGAATTGATTGTTTTGTACCATTTGGATAATAGCAGATTTAAGCTCAAATGAATTAACAGCTACATCAAAATTTTGGATAGATAAGTGAATTTCATCTGTTGTAGGATTTGCATAATCTCGTAGAGGTCTCGGTTGATGTTCATTTTTTATTCCTTGATTGTTCACATTATTTTCTATTGTGTCAGGATTTCTAGGTTCTTTTCTTTGTTTTCTAATTCTCTTAACAGTGTGTTCTAATTCCGAATCGTAAGGTATAAGATTTTCAGGTTTAAATTTATGTATACAATTGAAATCAGTACACAAAAAAATAGTTTACTAAATATGAAAATAAATTGCAATTTAAGTAAAAGTTTTCTAATAGTCCTAATTTGTCTGTTACTCTAATTATAATTTGTTTACTCCCCTGCGGTGGCGCTAAAAACTTGACAGCGACTTTATATTTGCTTAAAAATACAAGAATTTGATACTGTTGCTAGAATATTTAAGTCCCAGCAACGATGCCAAAAACTTGACAACGGTTATAGATTTGATAAAAATGTGTATAAAATATTTAATAATTGCAAAGTCACACTTATCAACGCAAGTGTACGTATCGCTCAAGTAATATAGGGCTCTAATGGAGTCCTAGATATCGATCCCACAAGGAGTAATACTAGAGGCTACGAACTAGGATTTAGAAAATCAATACTTAATCACAACAATACAGTTCAAATTGTTTATTTGTCACTAATAGGCAATTGAAATAAATATGTAATTTTAACAAACTCTTAATTAACTAATTATACTAATAAAATTTCTAATGTGAAATTCAATATATAAGAAAGCATCATTCTCCTTGTCAAAAACTTAAAGTGAATGGATAAAGTGAATTAGTTCAAATTGTATTGTGCGAAATAGGAGCATACCTATCATTTACCCTTTGGTCCAGGCATAAAGAACATTGACTAATCCTATGTTTGGTTACTGAATCTGCAGCCAGGCTGGGAGGATATCAGCTCTCACGTCGGAGCTCTCACGTTCTCCTTGCTTGAGGGCTTGCATCTACACTTCAGTACCCAAACGATAGGACGGAATTGAGGATTTTAGTCCGTCACCCTAAAATCTCCAATTCTACGCCTGATAATTTTATTTCCCTATTTATTTGCAACCAAATTTCAAGGACTTTGACCTCCCTAATTCTTGGATGTAATCTTCACTTTAGCGTAAAACTCAACATATTTTAACAAATCAATTGGCCAGATTAAAAGTAAATTAAGATCGAAGTAAAAAAGATCTTCACAACTTCTTTAACATTCTCATGGGTCAACCAATTCAAATCACCATTTCACAAAATCCCAAGGCAAGGAGAAAGACAGAGAAAACTACTCAGAACTCATGGATAAGATACGACAAAACTTAGAACTTATATATAAAAGCAAAGTCATACAAACTTCAATAAGTAAATACAACTTATCTTTAATTACTCCACAAGCAAACTCCTCGAAGTTCCCCTGTATCTCTTCCTTTATTTAGAGCACACATAATTCTTCTTTGAAGCAGCAAGGAGGAATAAATTTCTCACTTTCCTTCCACTCTTACAATCTCTCGAAGAATTCCTCACAATAATAACCCTAAATTAAACTCTCTACACTCTACAAACAACAAAAACTTAGCGGACACCACCACGGGGCTCTCCCTTTTTTTTTCTGGCCCAAATGTTTCTCTTAAAATTGTAGAAGATTTTTCCAAGAGTTGCTTAAGCGTCCCTTCAAAAATCATCCACATTCAATGCACCTATTAAGAGAACCGTCGTTCTCGCCATCAACGGCCTTGATGGCGCCGTCAGCGGCCTTCTAGAATATTTGATTCTAGACTCTCGAGAAAACCCGCCGTCGGCGACGTTGGGCTCGCCGTGGGTGCCCTAGTTCAAATCTTCATATTTTTGTCCTTTTTGCTCTAAATTCGCTCATTTTTGCATCTTTTTGCTCCAATGACCATAATTCAATATACCTGCAACAAAACATCAAAAATACCCCTCTTTAAAGTGCAATATCATAAAAAATAGTGTAAAATAGGTATGAAAATCTCAACATATTTTTTTTTGCATATTTTTGCTCTATTGACCCTAATTCATCATTCCTGCAACAAAACATCAAAAATACCTTTCTATCTTTTTGCTCCAATGACCCTAATTCATCATTCCTGCAATAAAACATCAAAAATACCTTTTTTAAAAGTGCAATATCATCAATATTAGTATAAAATAGGTATGAAAATCTCAACATATTTTTCTTTGATCACTTTCCCTCTTGAATACAATAGTTCAACATCGCTCTTTCTCTGGTCACTTCATTGAGATGATTGGTCGGAAGTAGAAGAGCAGAAATGAAATAGTGCCAGGTCTTCAAAGTGCACATAACTTTGAAGTTGGGAAATTTACTCTCCTCTCATTGGTAATCTTCCAAAGTTCTCTCCCAATAGTCAAGTATGAAATAATCTCGTCTAACTCCGCTTCAGTAGGACTATAATTTGCATAAAAACATAAAGTATCCTGTGGTAAATGGTAAAACAAGTTGATTACCTCTGGCAGAAAAGGTACCAACTTTCCTCGGACCATAACTCGATTGTATTAAGCTTCAAGGAGATTTGCATAGAACTCCCACACAATAGAAATCGATGTGACAGCAGAGAAACAACAGAACTGTTCACGCTGTCGATGAACAATTAAATCTTCCACGTCTCCACCCGGATTTCTAAAACATTGCTCCTGAATCAATTTTCTTGACTGTAGAGCGTCACTGTATTGATCTTGAGCCTTCAAACTAACAAATTTGCTCAAATCAAACGGGTTTTTTTCATTTACTTCTCTTCATTCTTGGTGTCATTCTACAAATTTTATAAATTCCAAACATAAATTCAAAAATCAAGTCTAAATCACTAAAATAAACTTCCAAAAGCACAAACTAAACTTTCCAAGCAATTTCCATAGTTTTTTTNATTTTTCCTCATTTTTCACCATGAATAGTGAATTTTCATATTTCTCCAAATGTGCTCAAAATACATGGTGAAAATCCAAAATTTTTGCATAGAAGTAAAGCTCTTAGCTCAAGGAACTCGGATCTAGCAAATTTCACTTGATTCCACCAATAAATCTTCACTTCAGATTAGCCCTTAAAAATTGTGATTTTGAGAGGTAGAAGACGACGGGAGGCATTAAAAATGGTGTTTTGGGACTGAAATTTCACTTTTAACCGTTCACGAACCGATTTTCGTGAACAGGCGCTTAAGCGCGGGTAAGTGGCGCTTAGGTGCATGCCTCTCAGGTTAGCTCGCGTTTAAGCACTAGATGTGGTGCTTAGGCGCTAGTGCAATATTTTTGAAATCTTCAAATGTAAGTAAAATGCACTATTTGCCTAAGTAAACCACCCATAAATGGTCTCATAGCACTTAATTGACTAGTTTCAACTTCCTATAACTCCCCTCTCTTTCAAAATTCTTCTTAATAACTATTTCAATTCGAGGCTAAAACAACACAAAATTTTCACAAAACAAACTTATGTTAATTTNAGCTCTTAGCTCAAGGAACTCGGATCTAGCAAATTTCACTTGATTCCACCAATAAATCTTCACTTCAGATTAAAAATCATGATTTTGAGAGGTAGAAGACGACGGGAGGCATTAAAAATGGTGTTTTCGGACTGAAATTTCACTTTTAACCGTTCACGAACCGATTTTCGTGAACAGGCGCTTAAGCGCGGGTAAGTGGCGCTTAGGTGCATGCCTCTCAGGTTAGCTCGTGTTTAAGCACGAGATGTGGTGCTTAGGCGCTAGTGCATTATTTTTGAAATATTCAAATGTAAGTAAAATGCACTATTTGCCTAAGTAAACCACCCATAAATGGTCTCATAGCACTTAATTGACTATTTTCAACTTCCTATAACTCCCTTCTCTTTCAAAATTCTTCTTAATAACTATTTCAATTCGAGGCTAAAACAACGCAAAATTTTCACAAAACAAACTTATGTTAATTCACAAACAATTACAAATACTATTGACACTTAATTCTCACTCCAAGTAGTCTTAGATGAGAAAATTTTTATAAGTACAAAACACTTAACACACATTCACAATTAAACACATAAGTAACATAAACACTAACACATGTCTTAAACACTAAAAACACTTAAAGACAATGACTTTAATCACACAAAAACAAACATAGAACTTAATTCCATTCTACATTAGAAGGAACAAATTCAGGTCTTTCATTAGTCTCTCCTAGGGCAACTAGAATATAAAGTTGATAAAAATAATGGTGGTGACGTGGTCTGATGCAATCTTCTTCAATCCACTTTTGCTTAAGAAACATCTCCTTATCCGATTCCTCTATATAACTAGTGTGGCTAAGTTGCATTTTCAATTGCTATCCAATATGCTCAAGATGTGCATGAATCTCCAATACCTTATTCTCCAGTACAGACATGTTGTGCATGAATCTCCAATACCTTAGTCTCCAGTACAGACATGGAATTTTCAATTTTGTTGATTTTCTCTGATATCCCTTCAATACTAACGTAAGAAACCGTTATACATCTCTTGTGCAGCTTTGACTAATGATTTCTTCCTCATGGTCTCTTCCTTCTTCTTCAAATCCATCTCCCATGAAGACATCATCTTAAGATCTCTCTCTCTTTTAGGCTTTAGGGCTAGAAATGACATGGGGTGAAATTACTTCACTAAACCCTTCTATTTATAGGCCTAAATTCTTCCAATAACTCTTAGACACATTTAGAAACTGCCAAGACAAGTTTTTGCAAACTTCTAAGCGGTTTTTTCTTCTAGAATATTAATTTTACACATGTTTTTAAACTGTCATGATTAAGCGCCGGATTTGGCGCTTAAGCGCCAGTGCACATCTTTTCACAAGTCAACTTAACGTCCAAATTCTCATTTTAACATGTCTAAATCACTAATTTAAGTTTTAAAATTAATATTAACACATAGTAGTCTAAAAAATACTACCCCAATTTTCTTAATCATACATAAAACAACAATAAAAACAAAAATACACTGATACTTCTTGACCTCATTTTTTGTTGAGGTATAGTGTTTCTTTAGTAGCCTAAGGTCTAGCCATAGGACTTTCCTATTGACTATTCTTAGAAAAATAGACTTTAGTAGCCTAAGGTCTAGCCATAGGATTTTCCTATTGACTATTCTTAGAAAACTAGAAAAAGTTAGTAGCCTAAGGTCTAGCCATAGGATTTTCCTATTGACTATTCTTAGAAAACTAGACATGAAGCCTAAGGTCTAGCCATAGGACTTTCCTATTGACTATTCTTAGAAAACTAGAAAAGGCACCATCTATTGGGGGTCCATTTGTTGACCTCACTTTTGGTTGAGGTTTATTTTTTCCTCTTTAGTAGCCTAATGGGGGTCCATTTGTTGACCTCACTTTTGGTTGAGGTTTAGTTCTTCCTTTTTAGTAGCCTAAGGCATAGGACTTTCCTATTGACTATTCTTAGAAAACTAGAAAAGGCACCCTCACCATTAGAAATCCCATAGGACTTTCTTGTTGACTATTCCTAGAAAACTAGAAAAGGAACCCTCACCATTAGAAATTCTAAACTCCTCTTTAACTAACTTGAAGTTCCACATAGTGTACCTAACCTCTAGCACTTAGTAGGTGTGGTCATTATGAGGGAGCTCAAGGAGAGTTCCCATAGGACTGTTGGACCTTAGGGTTGACTCCAGATGTTGGTCTAGAGCTAAGGCACTCACCAGCAATCACCTCACTCATAATCACTCACAAATACAAACCCAAAATTTCTTGATTCCTTGATCCCTTGGGAGACTCATGTAGGTGGTCCCCTAAACCCACTGGCCCTAGGTTAGGGTTTAGTTAAGACCAGTACATAAAGGACCCAAATGGGGTTTCCATTGGTCCATGGCTTATTTATGGTGGTTAGCACCCCAACTCTACCAAAATGCCTAACTTAGCCTTTTGTCCCTAAACTCCCCCAAATTACCTAGATACCCTTGGAACCCTAAATTTGGCCAAAATTCTCAAATTTACCCAAAATACCCAAATTTACCCAAAATACCCAAATTTATTCAAAAATCATTTCAAGCCTTTTGAAAATACCCAAATTACTCAAAATTACCAAAAAAATTGCCAAATTACCAAAATACCTCTCCTTAGTCCAAAATTCCAAAATTCCAAAAAATCCCAAAAATTCTCAAAATACTCCAAATACTCCCAGTTGCACTGTTCTGAACTATCACATGACCTAATTTGGTCATTTTGACCAAAACCCCTAAAATTGCCTTTAAATGTCCATCAAATTGGTCCCCATTTACCCCATTTTCAATCATAAACTCAAATCCACCTTTCATATGACCAATTTAAACCAAATCCAAGCTCAATTGACCCATGTTTTGAGCCCAATTTTGGCCATATGAATTGGTTCCACCTAATTGAACCCCATGGCCTTCTACATTAGTCTAAATTTGGACCCTAAACTCTTCATAACATTCCTAAACATTAAATTTGACCTTCAATGGGCCTTGATGAAGCCTCAATTTCATTTAATTTTGACTTAAGTCCAAAAGCCCCAAATTTTATCCCAAATTGGCTATGCTTCCAAATTCCACCAAATTGAATGCTTTAGCCCCAAAATTAGCACCCAATTCATGTTGAAAAATTTTCATGGAATTACTATTAACCATTATCAACAATCAATTTGGACTTAGCCCAATCTAGACCCAAGTCTAGCACAACATACCCAAAATGACAAAATCTTCAAAATCCTTCTAATTGACCCTTAAATTGAACTCAAAATCACTTCAACCCTTCACAAAAAATGTTCCTTAAAATCATCTACATCAAATGAACCATTAAATTGGGCTTGAAATCATGGCCAGCCTAACCTAAACCCAACCCTTTACCATGTAAACTTAAATGGACCCATGACCAAATTTGACCAAATTAAACTCAACATGACCAAATTAACTCCACCACGGCCAATCCTAGGACCCCTAGGACTGAGCCAAGGCCACCTAACCCAAGCTACATGAGATATTAACCAAGGGTCCCCCAAATTAAGAGATTTATTGCCTTAATTGCCCAAACCAAAGATATTCTTGCCAAATCATCCCACCAATTTAAGTTAATTACTTTGACAGATTTCCCTGAGGTTCCTGAACTCCTAGCTACCTCCCCCTACCATGGTCGGCTGGCCTAGTCACCGAAGAAGCCAAAACTGAAGGCCACCCCCTCTTAAACTTCACCCAATTCAAACCTAGAGGCCAGCTCACCCAATTTAAATTTTAGAGCCCTTCTGCCCTCCACCTAAGCATTACATTGCACCCAAACATTGGCCCTGACAGCCAGCCTAAACTAATTTTTATAAAAGCTCCCCTCCACGGCCATGGTGTTAGAGTTAAAATTTTCTCAAAGAGAGCCCTCCAAATTGCTCACAGAGACTCTTTGAGACCCCCTGAGCTCAAGCCAACCACTTTCCCCCACTGATTCCCACTGTGGAAGCTCAATTTTGAGCTCAAACTTCTGCCTAAAACCAAAATAGAGCTCAATACACCTCTACAGTCCACCAAACTCAAATTAAACTTACCCACACCTTCTTCACAGTGAAAGAAGGAGAAGCCCCATCAAATTCCCCTTCCATAGGGACCCTACATAGCTCTAGACCAACACCTGAAATCGACCTTGGTCGAATTCATACCTGACCTTACACCAAACCGTATCGACCACCTCTGATTGAAGCTTCCCTTCTCAGAGCAAAGGTATTGAACTCTCTATTCTCCTGAGCCTATTTTGATTCTCCATTTGCTTAGGCTTAATTTCATGGCATCTTAAATGTATATATATGTTCCTCTAGTCTAGACGAGCATTTTAAAAAAAAATTCATTCAATTTAATTGAGAAATGAGGGATATATCAAGCCTTAAAGATGGACGGTTCTCGGGCTAGGCCATTGGGGACGATGACGGAGAACCGTCTGATTGTGTGTTTATCTCATCAACGGATGAGATCAAGCCAGACAATGCTCCCTTACATGAACCGCGGGCATAATCACCTCTGAGGTGGATGGCGGCGTCAAATAGGAGTGCACTGCGTGGAGCTTTGGAGCCGTCGTAGGCTGACATGGCGCCACGCATTTAAATAGATAAATAGAGAATTAAATAAATCAGAAAATGCTCCCTAACTTCAAAAATCCATATCTTAGTGTTAAAAAATCATAAAAATAAAATAAAAATACCCTCTTGCTTAATGAACAGAGGAGAACAATGTGGAAATAATTTGAAGTCCATTTGATGTGTATTTCATTTTTAATAAATCAATTAAGGTTAGGAGTCTTTTAACTCTCCATGCATGTAGGCATTTCACCATGGCATGCAATTTTGACATGTTGTAGCCTCTGATAAGGGGAACATTCCCTGATTTTTTTCAAAGTCAGAGGAGACCTCCACATAGAGAGTCATATTTTTCAAGCATATTTCTATTATTTGCATAAATTAATCATAATAATTAGCATATTGCTTAGAAAAATTCAAGAAAATTTTGGTAGGTCTACTATGACCAGAGAACTATTTGAAAAATGTTTCATGAGCCAAGTCATTCAAAATGCACTTAATCTTCACAAACCCTAAAACACAAAGATAATTAATTTTGGAAAATACAAACATCAAAATGACTTGATTTTTGATCTCCACATTAAAATGATGTTAAGAGGGTTCAATCAAAAGGGAGAAAGAGCTCTTGGATCAATTACATGTTAATGAAAGCTGTAGAATTAGTAACAAATGTGAAATTCCATATCATTGATGCAGAGACTTCTTTCACTGCTCTAATTGGATGACCATTTATTGACGAGCATAATATGGTTCCATCATCATTACATCAATGCATCAAATATTTCAAAGAAGGATAAGAATATTGTATTAAATGATATTTACAACCATTCTCAGTTCATGAAGTAGGCATTCATGAAGATGTCGCCTACTACGTACCCACAAAGGAAATAGTCTTTTCTCGTGAATTTTTATCAAATGAAGTGCAAGATTCAGAAGGATCACAAAGAAGAGGTCATTTAACTCTGCTACGATAATCCACTATCATTTCTTCACAACGAGGTGGTAGAGCTTCTTTTAGCCCATACAACCGAGATCGAGGTCGGGGATGCAGACGAGGTAGAACCAATATGATTGTTGAATGGACTAGGCCGACCATTAACATTGACATAGAAGAAAGTTCTTATGAAGAAAGTTCCAAAAAAGAAATGATGATGAAAAAGCAAAATAAGCCTCAATATGAGATCTACTTGGAAGACATGGAAAAAGATGAATATGAGTTGATGTATGATTAGATCAACTAATATGTGAACGCCATAACTCTTACTCCAATCTAACCTCAAAAGGTTGAGAGTTTAGAGGTCAAGGAAGTCTGTAGTGTTGGTTTGAAACTGATCAAGTTTTACCGTGCTTCCCCTTCTACTAGTTTTGAAAATCATGTAAATTTGGATGAGGATTCTAATGAATTAATGAAATTACCTTTTAATTAATTTTCTCCTTGTGTAGAAAAATTAATTCAACGGGGATATGTGCCAAAAAAAATGCCAAAAGATAAGTTACAACTTTTTGAGAAATTGTGGAATGTTAAAAGTTAAACTCTTAATTCAAAATAGGGTCTCGAATTTGATACTATAGGACCAATTGATGATTCAGAATTTTGCATGGTTGTTGTTAGAAGATTAGAAGAAGATTTCCTTGATGTAGAGGTTGACTCTCAAGATCAATTAATACATGATGCTCTGCTGGAATTTGAAGAAGAACAAGTCAACGGTTGATGAGTTAAAATAAATCAACCTTAGGACTGAGGAGCAGCCCCGACCAACCTTTATAAGTTCCTTACTCATCAAGGAAGAATCCATAGAGCTGATAAAGCTATTAACATAATTTAAAGATTGCTTCTCCTGGAGCTACGATGAAATGTCAGGACTGTCAGTGGAAGTTGCATTGCATAAGCTCGGGGTGGATAAATATATGACCCATTAAAATAAGCTCCCAAAAAGATGCGCCTTGAAATAGTGCAACAAGTTGTTATCGAGGTAAAGAAATTAATAGACGCTAACTTTATAAGAGAAAAACAATACCCCACATGGTTAGCCGACATTGTTCCATTAAGAAGAAAAACAAACAGATCCGTGTATGTGTCGACTTTAGGGATTTAAATAAGGCATGACCAAAAGATGAATTTCCATTACCGATACCAGAATTAATGGTGTACATCGCTTCAACACATGAGATTTTCTCCTTTATGGATGGATCTTCAGGATACAACCAAATAAAGATGACCCTAGAAGATGCAGCATTCATAGCTTTCAGAACGCTGATTGGATTTTTGGCTACACAGTAATGTCATTTGGATTAAAGAATGCTAGAGTAACATATCAACGAGCAATATCAATGAGCAATGACAAAGATTTTTTACGACCTCATTCACAACCAAGTGGAGTGTTATGTGGATGATTTGGTCATCAAAAGTATACAGAAAATTGACCATTTGTATGATTTGAGAATCGCATTCAAACGATTACGATAATATAATTTTAAGACAAATCCCTTAAAGTGTGCCATTGGTGTTACTTCCGGGAAATTTTTAGGATTCGTTGTTCGTCATCAGGGAATCGAGATCGACCCAGATAAGATTAAAGCTATCTTGGGAATGCCTCCTCCTAAAACTTTGAAATAACTACATTCATTTCAAGGAAAGTTGGCATATCTAAGACATTTTGTTTCTAATCTCTTAGGTAGGTGTCAGCCCTTCTCGCCATTAATTAAAAAGGATGCCAAATTTGTTGGGAAGAGAAATGTCAGTGGACCTTCAAAGACGTTAAGCAATACTTAATGACACCTCTTGTTTTGGTAGCCCCTATCCCAAGAAAATTGTTGATACTTTATACTGCGGCTTTAGATAATTCTCTCAGAGCCCTATTAGCTCAAGTCAATGATGAGGGCAAATAAAATGTACTATATTACTTGAGTCGTCGTATAATATCGATAGAGATAAAGTTTCTGCCTATCGAGAAGCATTCTCTAGCTTTAATTTTTGCCGCCCAAAAGCTCAAACACTACATGCTTTCTCATAAAATTACCCTCATTTCAAAAGTTAATCCATTGCAATATTTGATGAACCGACGAACACTTTTCGGATGTTTAGCAAGATGGTCAATGATTTTATTGCAATTCGATATAACTTTTGTTCCCCTCCACGCTATCAAGGGACGGATTTTAGCAGATTTTCTTTGCTACACACCCACTTCCAGCGGGGTCCCCACTCAATGATGAACTGTCAGATGAGCAGATACTGTAAATAGAACCCTCCAATTCCGGATATTGAGAGATGTATTTTTGTGGAGCTTCTTCAACCAAGAAAGATAAAGGATCAGAAATAGTTATACCAAGTAAAGTAGGGATTGGTCTGATTTTCATCACGCTGAAAAGGGTATGTTGAGATTCTCGTTTCACCTGACAGAGTCATACACAAATAATAAAGCAGAAGATAAAGCGTTAATCACCGAGTTGGAGTTGGCAATCTCAATGGATATCTAGAATATTGTCGTCTATGGTGACTCTCAACTTGTCATTCAACAAGTTTCTGGACAATACAAAATTTTGTAGCCAAGGCTAGTAGAATACTACTAGTACACAATGAAGCTGTTAGAACAGATTCTTAATGTATTATATACCGGATTTCTCTGGGAGATAATGCCCATGCTGACGCTCTAGCATAACTTGCTAAGGAATTGACGTGTCCACCGGTGGATTCCATTGATATTACATTACAAGGAAGACAAGTTTTGTCTCGAATAAACCTCAATAATCTACATAAGCTCGAAAAAGAAGAAGGAATGATGATTGTCGTTGCTGACATTAATTAAGATTGGCGTAGGTCATTAATAGAATATTTGCAAACTGAAAAGTTTCCAGAGGACAAATCTGAAGCATACCACATAACTGTGGTGCTCACCAGTCAAAGTCAAAGATGAAGATGAAGGTCAAAAGACTCAAATATTGTTGGCCAACAATGATATTCGATTGCATGGATATAGCTAGAAGGTGTCACCTTTGTTAAGTGCATGGGGTGATCTTACACCAACCTCTGAATGTACTACACCCAACTGTCGCCTCGTGGCCATTCGAGTGTTGGGGCACTGATATAATAGGTCTGATAGACACTCCATCCTCTAAGGTACATAGATTCATCCTCATCGCTACGGATTACTTTTCCAAGTGGGTAGAGGCAGTTCCGTTACAAAGTTTACAACACAGCATGTTTTACAGTTTTTTAAGACCAATATAGTCTACTGTTTTGGTGTTCCACGTAGAGTAATTTTGGACTATGGAACAACCTTCAAAAGCACAAAGATTAACAATTTTGTTAAACAACATGGGATAGATTGAAGATACTCAACAATCTACTATCCCAGAGCAAATGGCTTAGCTGAATCTTTCAACAAAACAATGGTATAGATCTTGAAAAAGCCACTTGACAAAAATAAAAGAGATTGGCATAACAGATTATTAGAAGCTTTGTGGGCCTATCGGACGATGTTCAAGACTCACACTCAAAGTACACCATACGCGCTTGTGTACAAGTCTGAGGCCGTTCCACCGCTAAAAGTTCAGACACCATCTCTCAGAGTCGCTGTCGCCAACCAAATCACAATAGAAGAAAGTGCAAAGCTCAGACTTGAAGAATTGGAAAGTCTCAAGGGAAAATGATTAGAAGCACAACAACACTTGGAGCTCTACCAAGCAAGAATGGTGCAGGCTCATGACAAATTGGTCTGCCCGGTGACATTTAAAGTTGGTGATCTTGTCCTTGTTCTCAAAAGGCGTATTCTTGCACACCGTAAGATAGGTGAAAATTTTGAACCAACTTGGGAGGGACCATTTGTCATAGAAGAATTTTACTCAGGGGGATCTACCAGGTGGTGGATTTTCAAGGTGAAAGACCTATGTTGCCTGCAATGGCCGCTACTTGAAAATATATTACACGACATGATGCTGCTTGAAACAGCTATTTTTTTTGAAATTTTGATTGTTCTGGGGTTATTTATTTGGCCATGTGTCTATGATTGGGTACAAAAAATTTATAATAAATTTACCTCAATAAAATTAAAATTTTTTTCATTTTTTTCTCTTTTTCTATTTCTAATTTCAAAATATAACTAAGTTAAAAAATAAATTGAATAAATGAAATTTGCAAATAATAAATAAATAAATAAATAAATTTCTTGTTTAATAAGTGTTTCGTTTTTATTCTTGTTCATGTTGAATGTCAGCGCACTGATGTTTTTTTGTCTTCTACAGAAGAAATGTCGGGACACAAGCTGATTTTCTTTTTTTGAGATGGCCTCAATCTCATACTGAATGAAGAGATGGTTGTTCAGGGTGGCATTATAGACATGGACTTAGGCTTCACTCAAGTCAATGTGGAATATGAAAATCCCATGATGGATGTTGTCAGTCACCGAGTCTCTGCTAAAGATGGGTACCATAGAAGACTCCTCACGGAAGAGGAAGAAGATGATCACTCAAAAATAATATCCGGTCGAAGGAACAAATCGCCTACAATCCCTGATAACTGCTCCGATGAGAAATTTAGTAGGTTCCAATGAAGAAAGAGTGTCAGACGCACCGCTCAGAAGAACGCAACGTTGCAATGCCAACTGAGGCAAAAATAGAGCCTTCAAGCAAGAAGAGAGAAGAAAACAGAAAGAAATAGTAGGTTTACTCACCCCTATTCCTGAGGGGAAGATTTATGAGCCATGTATGAGGGAGACCTCTTCTAGCCCACCTAGTACAAAGGATGAGTTAGAGCCGGTCATACAGCTGATGCAGGCAGATAAACCCCGTGATTTCTATAAGGGTTACCCACAATGCAATGTTGAAATCCCCTTGGGAGCTTCTACTAGAAGAGCATTTGTTGAATGTCTGAGGTGCAACATTCTACATGTGGATTGCAATAGTTCTTTCCAAGAGCTTACAACCGCCGGTATAGGAAGCCAGAAGGCAGCATATTCAGATGCGGAGTCATATATCCCAGAGCCAGAGCATGCATGGGTTCCTAAAATTGCCGAGACAAGAAGAAAACCCATATAGTTTGATGATATCCCCACAACAGAGTTAGAAAGAAAGTGCAGCGCTAAGAGAAAAGAATTCGAATTCTATGAAGAAGTTCGGGGAAGAGGGTCAACATTTTCGAAGGTTTGGCACTATACAATGGAGTTTTCTCAGAAAATGATGAGAAGAGAATTTTAGATTGTGTATTTGACCTGAGGGACAGAGGTTGAGCTGGTTTGCTGAGGCCAAGGACTTATTTAGAGCCGCGGAAATGGATGTACTGGAAGGGTAGAATAACTATTCAATGTGATTGTTGCTACAACTTTACTGAGGATAGGCAAGGGAACCCCCCTATGATCTGAGATATGATGAGGTGGATCCAATGCCCTATGCAATAAAGAGAATGGTCAAGAGGCTGATTAGATGGAGTATACTGCCACCTGACTGCATCCCAAACAGCTGCATAATCAACATTTATGAGAAGGGGGATTGCATCCCCCCCCCATATTGACCACCATGACTTCGTCAGACCGTTTTGCACGGTATCTTTCATGAGCAAGAGCAACATACTCTTTGGAAGAGAAATTGACGTCATTGGTCCTGGAGAATTCAGAGGGTCTAGAGAGATTCCATTGCTGATGGGCTCAGTACTTGTTTTAAAAGGAAATAAAGCAGATTTGGCCAAACAATGCATTCCAATAGTGCGATATCCCAGAGTTTTTGTGACTTTCAAAAGAATGCGAGATGAAAAATACCAAGAGGGTTCCATCTGGACCTGAAACTGGAAGAACTGTAGCCTTATGAGCTATGAGAAGGTTGTACCTCTATGTACGCGCAAAGGGAGTTCTTATCCTGGAGTGTGGCTTAGTAGGTCAGATGGATCAAGAGCTCACCCCACTAAAGATGTACAGTCAGTTGTCGCCTTTTTGTACTGTATTTTGATGTACCAGATATGATGAGACATGTATCAGATGTGTTCATCTTATGATATGTATTCAATATATGATGTTCCAGATGTATTCAACAAGTTGTCTTTTGATACTTCAGCATGTACTCAGTCAGTAACTTGTATTTTAAGCAGATTAATAAAATTTCTTTCAAGCTTCAACTTGCTTGTCAAATTGCCCTCTTCATGCGATTGATGGAGTGCCATAGAACCATACAACGGTTCTAAATCATAATGAACAAAGAACGATACAATGAATGCCTCATAATAAAATTTAATTTTTTTTAAAATCAATCAACGAAAAATAAATTTTGAAAAATATATTTTTTAATTAAATGTGATAAAAACAAAAAGAAAAGAAAGTGATAAATTTGCTGAGTTTGCTTCTCTCGAGTTCGAGATTACTTACTCTTTGCTTGTGCAACGCAACTATCCTAGTTTGTACTAGTTTTCTTCACAGAATTTCACATTCTGCATGAAATCTCACAAAATTTTACAAGTTTTCCTCACCAATGTCAATCTTTGCATGCCACATATATATAAAGTTAACATCACAAATTCTCTGCACTATGTTCATATCGTTCTTGGGTTAGCACTGAGATTTTGATTCCCTCTGCTAACTCTTGGGTTGGATCTGAGTCCTCGAGCATTCTTTCCCAATGTAGGGTTATATTTCCGACCATTTTTTGAGTTGGATGCAAGTCCTTGTGCTTTCCTTCTCAATCTAATCTTTTTCGCTACCTCTTGGGTTGGATCTAAGTCCTCGAGCATTCCTTCCCAATGTAGTGTTATATTCCCAATCAGCTATTGAGTTGGATGTGAGTCCTTGTGCTTTCCTTCTTAATCTGATCTTCTCCCGCTACCTCTAAGATTAGACTTGAGTTCTTGAGAAGTCCCTCCCAACGTGGCGATATGTTTCCAAATAATATCAACTTTCGGGGAAGGGGATACAGACATCTGCTTCCACATTACTTTGCAATAATATCAACCTTCGGGGAAGAGGATACAGACATCCGCTTCCACATTTCTTAGCAATAATATCAACATTCGGGGAAGAGAATATAGAAATCTGCTTCCACATTGCTTAATAGTAATATCAACCTTCGGGGAAGAGGATACATACATCCGCTTCCGTATTGCTTTGCAATAAATTCAACCTTCGAAGAAGAGGATATAGACATCCGCTTCCACATTGCTTTGCAATAATACCAACTTTTGGGGGAAGAGGATACAAACATCTGCTTCCACATTGCTTAGCAATAACATCAACCTTCGGGAGAGGATGCAGATATCCGCTTCCACATTGCTTAGCAATAATATCAATTTTAGAGGAAAAGGATATAGACATCCAATTGCACATTGTTTTACAATGATCTAGATATTAAACTTTTGAGTTTGAGGGAACAAGCCCTTTGATTATTTCAAGGCATCTCGCCCCCATTCATTGAGATCGGTTTAAGACCACCTTAAATGAAGTAAGGCATCTGATTCTCTTTCCATAATCAATATCTGCCTTATAATATCCATTTTGGAACCAACACCTAAATCTTAATTCTTATCTTTCAGTGTACCTGAAACCTGATAATTTGAAATCCACCCTTTAATCCCCAGCGGGAGTTCCGAGTTCTCGTTCTGATTGGATATTCACTTGCCAATTCCTTAGCGGAAAACATATCTCACTTAAATCTACTACTTGCTCTAGGTCTATTGACTTAGAAAATTTTTGTTGGTTTTGTTGATCACTTCGGTCAATGCCAATATGTGTTGTGTGCTTGCCCGACACACCACACCTATTGGGGGTCCATTTGTTGACCTCATTTTTGGTTGATGTCTAGCTTTTTTGTCTTTAGTAGCCTAGGGTCTAGTCATAGGACTCTCCTCTTGACTATTCCTAGAGCACTAGAATAGGAATCCTCACCATTAGAAATTCCAAATTCTTCTTTACTCAACTTGAAGTTTCACATGTTGGTCCTAACCTCTAGCACTTAATAGGTGGGGTCAATATGGAGGAGCTCAAGGAGAGTCCCCCATAGGATGATCAGACCTTAAGACTAACCTTGGGTGATCTAGTTTTGGTGGGGCTAGCTTGCACACACTACATTCTCTCACATACCCTAAACCCTATGACCCCTTAGGTTGGCTCCTGACTCCTTTTAGAAAGCTCATATGAATGACCCTATACCCCTAGTCTTTGCCTAAGAGGGTTAGAGCCAGCATATTGAGCATCCAAAATGAGTCCTCACATGGATTCTATTGGTTTGGTATGGCTTCCTGGCTTGTTGGCCCATTTTGGCCCAAAATTACTAAATTACAAAAAT
>JXCR01111976.1:0-18290 GCA_002079205.1 Phalaenopsis hybrid cultivar | reverse complement strand
GGGAAATATTTGGATAGAAATTTCTGTGAAAGTTCTCCCCAAGTTCTAGTAGATCCAGGTGCCACATCCTAGCATTATCCCTAAGTGAAAAAGGAAAAAAGTCTAAGTCTAACAGCATCATTTGAAACTATGTCATATTTAAAGGTAGCACAAAGTTCTAAGAAACTAGCGAGGTGTAAATTAGGATATTCATTTGGTGTACCTCCAAATTGATTTTTTTTGTATCATTTGGATAAAAGTAGGTTTAAGCTCAAATGAATTGATAAGTGAATTTCATCTGTTGTAGGATTTGCATAATCTCGTAGAGGTCTAGGTTGGTGTTCATTTTTTATTCATTGATTGTTCACATTGTTTTCCATTGTTTCAGGATTTCTATGTTCTCTTCTTAGTTTTCTAATTCTTCTAACAGTGCGTTCTAATTCTGAATCATAGGGCATAAGATTTTCAGGTCCAAATTTATGCATACAATTGAAATCAGTACACAGAAAAATAGTTAACTAAATATGAAAATAAGTTGCAATTCCAATAAAAGCGTTCTAATAGTCCTAATTTGTCTGTTACTTTAATTATGATTCTTGTTTACTCCCCGACAACAATACCAAAAACTTGACAACGACTTTGTATATGCTTAAAATTACAAGAATTTGATACTGCTGCTAGAAGATTTAATTCCCCGGCAACGGCGCCAAAAACTTGACAGCGGTTATATATTTGATAAAGAGGTGTATAAAATATTCAATAATTACAAAGTCACATTTATCAACGCAAGTATATGTATCACTCAAGTAATATAAGGCGCTTATGGAGTCCTGGATATTGTTCCCACAGGGAGTAATATTAGAGGCTACGATCTAGGTTTTAGAAAATCAATACTTAATCACAACAATATAGTTCAAATTGCTTATCTGTCACTAATAAGCAATTCAAATAAATATGTAATTTTAATAACTCTTAAATAACTAATTCTACTAATGAAGTTTCTAATGTGAAGTTTAATATATAGGAAACCATCCTTCTTCTTGTCAAGAAATTAAAGTGAATGGATAAAGTGAATTAGTTCAAATTAGATTGTGCCAAATAGGAGCATATCTACTCTTTACCCTTTGGTCCTGGCATAAAGAAAATTGACTAATCCTATGCTTAGTTACTAAATCTACAGCTAGGTTGGGAGGATACTGACTCTCACTTCGGAGCTCCCACATTCCCCTCGCATGAAANTGTCACTCTAAAATCTTCAATTCTACGCCCGATAATTTTATTTTCCTATTTATTTGCACCCAACTTCCAAGGACTTTAACATCCCTGACTTTTGGATGTAATCTTCACTTTAGTTGTAAAACTCAACATATTTTAACAAATCAATTGACCAGATTGAAAGTAAATTAAGATCAAAGTGAAAAGATCATCACAACTTCTTTAATAACATTCTCATGGCTCAACCAATTCAAATCATCATTTCACAAAATCTCAAGACAAGGAGAAAGACGGAGAAAACTACTCAGAACTCATGGGGAAGATAGGACAAAACTCGGAATTTATATATAAAAGCAAAGTCATACAAACTACAATAAGTAAATACAACTTATCTTTAATTCCTCCCCAAGCAAACTCCTCGAAGTTCCTCTGAATCTCTTCCTTTCTTTGCAGTACACAGAATTCTTCTTCGAGGCGGTAAGGAGGAAGAAATCTCTCACTTTCCCTCCACTCTTATAATCTCTCAAAGAATTCCTCACAATCTAACCCTAAATTAAACTCTCTACACTCTCTTCAACTTCGTCCCCAACTCTCAATTTTCNTGAAGCGGCAAGGAGGAAGAAATCTCTCACTTTCCCGCCACTCTTACAATCTCTCGAAGAATTCCTCACAATCTAACCCTAAAGTAAACTCCCTACACTCTACCTCACTCTCTACACTCTCTACACACTCTCTACAGTCTCTTCAACTTCCTTTCCCAACTCCTCAATTTTTGGCCAAAAGTTTCTCTTAAAGTTGTAGAAGAGTTTTCCCAAGAGTTACCTAAGCATCCCCTCAAAAATTGTCCACATTCAATGCACCTGTTGAGATAACCGTCGTGCTCACCGTCGGCGGCCTCGAGGACGTCGTCGGCTGCCTTTTAAAATATTTAATTCTGAACTCTCGAGAAAAACCCGTTGTCAGCGCCGTTGGGCTCGCCTTCGACGCCCTAGTTCAAATCTTTTTTTGTCCTTTTTACTCAAATTCGCTCCTTTTTGCATCTTTTTGCTCCAATGACCATAATTCAACATACCTGCAACAAAATATCAAAAATACCTTCTTTAAAGTGCAATATCATAAAAAATAGTGTAAAATAGGTATGAAAATCTCAACATATTTTTTTTTGCATATTTTTGCTCTATTGACCCTAATTCATCATTCCTGCAACAAAACATCAAAAATACCTTTCTATCTTTTTGCTCCAATGACCCTAATTCATCATTCCTGCAATAAAACATCAAAAATACCTTTTTTAAGAGTGCAATATCATCAATATTAGTATAAAATAGGTATGAAAATCTCAACATATTTTTCTTTGGCCCGTTATTAGAACAATTGTTTATTGCAATTAAAGTCTCATAAGAAGATTGAAATTTTAAAATTTGTCCCAATGAGTTTCCCTCAAGCACAGGTGCTATCTGAGAATAATTCATTTTATTTGATTTATCTTGTTTGAAATAGCAGCTATTTGGGCAGCTAAAATAGATATAGCATAAGAATCATGAATACTAGCTACTCTTTGTGGATTTACCCTTTCAGAAGGCCATTAAAAATTATTTGTAGTTATCTCTTCAATTAATGAATATGCTTCATCGAATGATTTTGACATTAATGATCCACCAGCAACAGTGTCAATTATCGATCTAAGAGATCTAACCAACCCATTATAAAAAGTTTCAATTATTAACCAATCTGGCAATGCATGGTGTGAACACTTTCTAAGGAGATCTTTAAATCTTTCTCAGGCTTCATAAATTGATTCACCTTCAAACTGACAAAAAGATGTGTATCATTTCTAAGCTTATTAGTTTTTTGAATGTGGGAAATATTTTAATAAGAATTTTTTTGATAAATCTCCCCATGTTCTGATAGATCCAGGTGCTAATGAGTTTAACCACATCTTACCTTTATCCCTTAGTGAAATGGAAAAAGTCTAAGCCTAACAACATCATTCAACACTCCATCATATTTAAATGAAGCACACAATAAAAACTAGCAAGATGTAAATTAAGATCTTTAGTAGGTGTTCCCCCAAACTGATTGTTTTGAACTATTTAAATAATAGCAGGTTTAAGCTCAAATGAATTGACAACTACAACATGGTTTTGAATACTCAAATGAATTTCATCTACTTTAAGATTATCATAATCTCTTAAAGGTCTCTGATAATTTTCATTTTCATTTCCAACTTTGTTCAAAATTCAAACAATTTTGCTAAAATGATCTTTCTCTTTTTGTTGTTTTTCAATCTTTCTAACAGTTCTTTATAACTCAGAATCGTAAGGTACTAAATTTTCAGATCTTACACTATGCATAAACAAAATAAAGTAAATAATTAAAAACAAACAAACAAACTTAAATAAGAAAATGTTCAAACTAAACTACAAACTCTCTTTTTTTGAAATAAAACAAAGTAAAATACTAATATTTTCTGTTACTTCCCCGGCAACGGCACCAAAAACTCGATGCGGGGTGATTTAGTGTGACAATTTTGCAAATATTTTTTAATATTACAAAATTACATATGGTAGATATATAAAAAATATGCAATATAATCCCAACAAAAATACTCTTTATGTAAATAATTTATCATTTAAAAATCTTTTTAAACTACCAAATCTTCTTTAATATCAACGCAAGTATACGTATCGCTCAAGTAACAAAGGGCTCTAACGGAGCCCTAGATATCAATCTCACAGGGAAGCTAGAAAATCCTAAAGTAAATTATGAAAATTATTTTATAAAAAAAAACAAAAACAAAAGTAAATGTAAAGTGCGAAGTTTGAAAATTAACTACTTAAGTGAATGCTAATTAAAATGAAGATGTAAGACTACAGAAGTTAAATTAAACTAAATATCAAACTTTCAAAAGTAAAATTACAAAAATTAAACAAAGTTTTTGTTGTGACGGAAAGTTCAAATTTAAGAAAGCCTCCTTCCCCTTTATAATTAGTATATGGATTGTGAAGAAATTGAAATCATTTGAAAATATATATAAAAACTGTTTTGTGCCAAATAGGAGCAATCCTATTTTTTACCCTCTTCCGAGTGCTATAAAGAATATTGACTAATTCAGAGTTTGCTTCCTAATTATGCGGTTAAGCTGGGAGGATACCGGCTACCATGTCGGAGCTCCTACTACTCCCTCTCCTGAGGGCTAAAAATCTTGCATTAGTTACCAATCAACTGGACCAAATTGGGGATTTTAATTCGTCAACTTAAAATCCTTAATTTTGCATCCAAAAAAGTATATTTCCCTATTTATTTGCACCCAATCCCATGGATGACATACTCCCCCATGAAATCAAATGTGATTCTCCCTATGTTGTAGAAATCATATCTCGATTAAGAACATATGTCTCTCAACATGTTTTAACATTTCAATTGGCCAGATCAAAAAGTAAATGAAGATCAGAGTTCAAATCATCACAAATTATTATCATTTAAAATCATGGAAAATAAAATCTATTCTTCACAAAACCATATCTCAAAGTAGGGAGATGGATAAAGAAGACTACTCAAAATTCTTGAGAAGGATACAATAAAACATGGATTTCATATATAAAAATAAGTTTGCAAAATAAAAGAAATAAAAATATAACTTATCTCACAATCCTTCCCAAGCAAATCCCTAAAAGTTCTCTCCAAGCCTTTCTCTCTTTGCAATCACTTCCAATTCTCTCTTAGAAGTGTAATGAACAAGAAATCTCTCACCTTCCCTCTCCTCTTACAACCCTAGAAGAAAATCTCCTCTTCTCTCTCTATCTCTAACTCATGCCCCCTTTCTCTCTATCTCTCACGCCACACATCCTTCAACTCTTCAAGTCTTCTTCTTTTATTTTGGGCTACCTACTTTAGAAAAGAATTCAAAATTCCCTTCAACATTCTCTCCAAAATTCAACTCTTTTGAATTCAAAAGATGTGTTTCCAAAGTGTATAGATGCATTGAATTACTTTAAGAGGTGTGTAGAACAAGTGTCCATTTGAAAATTTATGTAAAATTTGTCTCGAACCACCTTAATTTGAAAAAGTTATCCCTGGCGTATCATGCACTGATCTGGCGCATCATGCGCCAGTTCTCCGGATTTTGGCGCATCATGTGCCAGAATCCCAAAATTCGTTGTTTTGACTGCAAATGTTGTTCTTTTTACCTTTTTTGCTCCAAATGCCTTAAAATAATATACCTGCAATAAAAACACAAAAAAAACCTTTCTTTAAAGTGCAATATCACTAAAAATAAGTATACAAAAGGTACTTAAAATAGTATATTATATTGGTGTATTAGATACTAACCACAAAAGGTGAGCTTCTTAATGCTCCTTAGATAGAGCCTACAGAGCCCCAGCTCACAAGGAGGGTACCCCTGTCTAGGATGCATCGATGAAACTTGAACTGCCATAAACATAGGGTCCTAGACCATTTACAAAGAAGATTAACATTGGAAATTGATTATGTAGATCTCCCACTGACCCCATAGGATGATCAAACAACATATCAGATAGTGGAGGGGAATGTTCCCTAGTCCCCAGTTAGACAGACAGATACAGTCTTGGATCTCGCACTACCAAAGTATACACCGACTAAGCCTTATGAGGGTTACATGGAGTGTAATGCTCTCCTCGAAGAGTGCATCGTGATTCCACTAACATAAAGTTTTGAGGAGCATATAGATGTAGAGCCATACGTGCCACAGTTAGTCCAGTCTAAAAGACTACATATCATTCCTGAAGAGGAGTCGGAGATATTCCAACAAGTTAGCATGCAGAAATTTGAACATTTTGAAAGAAATCATGGTAATTACATCAACATCTTGGAGGGATTGGAACTTCACACTAACGTGTTTTCAAAATCTGAGCAGAGGAAGAATGTTCACTGTGTTTTCCACCTTAGAGATTTGGGTAGTGTAGACCACCTACGATGAAGAACTTACTCTGAACCACATAAGTGGATGAATGGTCAAGCCAGAATCATCATATAGTGTGGATGTTGGTACAACTTTGCAGTCAACAATGAGGGAAATCTGTAGGGGATTATCTGCCATGATGAATTTGATCCTATGCCAACAACAACTAAGGATGTGAAAAGGATGGTCACTTGGCACATTCTTCCACCAGAATGCATACCCAATAGTTACATAATCAATATTTATGAAAAAGGGGATTGCATTCTACCACACATCGACCACCATGAATTTCTACAGCCTTTCTGTACAGTGTCGTTTATAAGTGAATGCTGCATTTTGTTTGGAAAGGAGCTTCACATTATTGGTCCTGACGAGTTTCAAGGGAGGTAGCCTATTGGGTCAGGGTTGGTATTACAATGAAATGGGGACAACCTAACCAAACACTACATAGCTAATATTCCAAGAAGAGTTCCATCACATTCATAAGGATGGATGAAATCAAGGCTCTGTACAGATGCCATTTAAATCCAGATCTGGAGGGATTACAGCACTTGGAGCTGTCATTATTTGGTAATAACACAAATCTAAGTAAATTTAAAAAGACTTCTATTCTGGAGAATGTCTTAAGAGGTGAGGTTGTCTCCTCATAGTCAAAGACCACCAGGAATGCAACAAAACATGGAAGTGGAAATTACGCTCTACTGGCAAAGATCTTTGTTGTGATTTCATCATTTTGACATCATTGGACTATGTACTGCAGCTAGCCTGAGAGATTATTAATTTTGTGCTATCATCAAACGGTTCAATGAAAATTAGATCTGTTTGAACTTTCTGCTCTTTGCGATTGGTTTGAGGTCGTTGGACCAAGCGTGTCTTGGTTCTAAAATTTTCAAAGAACAAAGAACGATACTTGACAAAGCTAATAACAACAATAATAAGCAACGATAAAAAGGGAAATGAAATGAACTACCACATAATAAAATCAACATTCATGAAAGCAAATACAAAACGCAATGAAATAAACAATAATAAAGAAAAGAATTTAAAACATAATTTCTCATAAGCTTCATGAAAAAATTTAACAAAATCATAAAAAAAATTCAAATGCAAATTTTGACCAAGATATGCAGTATCTTTTGAAACTATTGCTAGCATCACCCATCTCTCTCAGTAGGCCAAGGTTTCCTTCTAATAGGAATAGTAGGTCCTTGGTCTCATGTGAATGAGGCTTGGTTGGTTCTGCAAGAACCACATCTCTTCTCACACAAATGATTTCAATCTAAACTTCACAAAATCTTCAAAAATTCAAATTCCCATAAATTGAAATTTTGGGGTCTGTGCAACGATTTTGACACCCTTCAAAATTTTGGGATAATTGCAAGGATTTTGACTTCCGTCTTCAAAAATTTCACATCCTTTCCACAAAATTTTTCTGCATCTAGAAGTTGAAATTCTAGGGTTGGTGCAAGGATTCTAATACCCTTCAAAATTCTGAGGTCAATGTAATGATTTTGATTTCCTTTTTCCACAAATTTTTTATTATATTCATACAATTTTCTGCATCTAGAAACTAAAATTCTGGGTCGATGCAAGGATTTTGATACCCTTCAAAACTTTGGGGCTAGTGCAAGGATTTTAATTTCCTTTCTCAATCTTATCCAAAATATTTTTTGTATTTAGAAATGAAATTCTAGAGATAGTGCAAAAATTCTAGTTCGCTTTCTCCACAAATTTCTCTGCATTCATAAATGAAATTTTGGGGTCAGCGCAAAGATTCTAGATCCCTTTCTCTACAAACTTTGCATCTTATCCACAAATTTTTCCACATTTAGAATTGAAATTTTAGGTCAGTAGAAGAATTTCAATTCCCTTTCTCCACTAGCTCTGCATTCTATCCACAAAATTTTTCGTATCCAGAATTGAAATTTCACGGCAGTACAAGGATTTTGATACTCTTCTAAATTTTTGGGTCAGTGGAAGGATTTTGATACCCTTCTAAACTCCAGGGTCGGTTAAAGGATTCAAATTTTATCTTCGTCACCTCTTAGGTTGGATGTGAGTCCTAGTGCATTCCTTTCTAATATGATAAACTCAAACTCTAGAGTCAGTGCGAGGATTTTGATTCCCATCTCCATAACTTCCATACTCTATTCAAATCTTTATGCAGTCAAAAACTGTTGAGATCAATACAAGAATTTTGTTTCCCATAAAAAATGACATTTTCGGATAGTTAAAAGATCCCCTTTAATGGATTAAAGCGTCCTACTCCTTCTACGGTGTTTATCAAACCTTTGAAGTTAAAACAATCCAAACAATAAAAAATAAGTAAACCCTTTCCAAATAATACAAACATCAAAATAAGCATCAAAGCAAAGTGAATTAAATCAACATTTAACCTAAACTTTCAAATATACAAGTTCAGTTTAAAAATACACTCTTTTAATCTCCAATGGATACTCCTTAAATGTCTTTATTTTTAAATTTTAAAACCAATTCTTTTAATCTGAAATCTAATTTAATTTCTTTGGTTTGTTTCAAGTATGTCACTTGGGCAGTCGTGTTGGCTTGTTAATCACTTAAGTCAACACCAATACATGTTGCATGCCAGTCTGGCACACCACATCTATTGGGGGTCCATTTGTTGACCTAATTTTTTATGAGCTTGAATTCTTCTATTTAGAATCCTAGGATCTAGCCCTATTATTTTCCCTTGGACTATCTTAGAGGACTTGTAAAGGAAATCCATACCCCACATAGAAATTCAAAACAATTCTTGACTCCTCTTGTGAAGTCCCACCTGAGTGGTCAGAAACCCCTAAATGTCATTTTTGGATTGCTAAGACCAACATATGGAGACTCAAGAGTGAGTCTTTATAGGTTCAATCAAACCTTAAGACAACCCTGGGTCACTCAGGTTTGGTCTCACCCACATCTACGCACAAACCCATTAAATTTCCCAGTTACCCCAATACTCTAAAATCACATACACTGGACCAACCTCCTTAAATCTTTGGGAACTCACATGGGTGGTCTCAAGCCCTTAGCCTTTAGTTAAGATGGCTAAGACAAACATGTTGAAATTAAAAAATGAGTTCTCATTTGGTGACTTATGGTCCCAAGGTGGCTATTCATGACATGCATTATCATCTTAACCATTTTTTTCCCAAATTACACAATTTAAACCAAAACTCAAGCCCTTCAAATTCCAATACCAAATTCAAATTCAATTTCACCAAACACTAAATTAAAACCCAAATTTCAATTCCAAACTAAAAATCCCCAACTTTAAGCCAAATGTCCAAATTCATACCAAAATTCTACCAAGTCCAAAAATTCATCAAATTTAGCTTACACACCAATTCAAATATATCAAACCCAAAATCAATTTTGTATGAAAATTCTAAAGCCCTTTAAGCCCAAAATCAATTTTCCTTAACCCATCCTAAAAGCCCAAATTAATCCCTTCATGACAATATTAAAAGCCCATAAATTGAGGCCAATTTCAATTACCATTGAAGCCCACATGAAAAATTTCTTTTCAACATTCTTTTAATCAAAACAATACACCATGGCCACACATCATACATCCATGCCTAACACATTCTCCCACCAAATCTTCAAAACCCACAAATTCCCTATAAAAATTTAAAAGTCAAAAAATTTATTTTTAATGTAAAAATGTATTTTCTAAGTAAAAAGGAATTTTTGTTTGAAATAATTATATAGAATAAAATAAAAATCTTAGAATTATGAAAATTGATTTGGATGATTCCTTAAGACTAGAGGAACCTAGAAAAAATAAAATTGAAGTCAAAATAAAAAGTCCATTTTTAAGCTATTTTCTAATTTAAAAATAATTAAAAATCGCCAAAAAATATAAGTGTACCACAAAATGTCGCAAATTATTCTTTAATAATATAAAATCACTTAAAAGTACTTTTATAAATTTTTAAGTATGTAAAAAGGTATTTTAAGAATTTAAATGTAGTTTTCCTTATTTTTAAATAAAGTTATTATAAAAATAGAAATAAGAATCATAAAAATATAAAAATAATCTTTTTGAGTTCTTTGAAGTCAGAGAGATTATGAAAAATATATAAATGAATATTTGAAAATAAAACGCATTTTCTATTTATTTAACTCTTAGAATCAGCTAAAAATTACAAAAATTAAAATATAATTTAGAAATTCACAAAATTTATTCCAAGTAGTCCTCTGACCAAGGTAAACCTCTTAAAATTTCTTTGAGGGAAGAAAAGATGTTTTTGGTTAACTAAGTTAATTAGCTTTGACAATTTCCTGTTTTGAATTAAATATTTATTAAAAAAATAAATAATAACCAGAAAAATATAAATTCTTCTCTTGTGTATAAATTGACTCATGAGTAGGGTAACAACAAAATTTTAAAGTCATTTGAGTTAAATTGAAGAAATTATGAAGGAACCCTAGCGATAAAATGGTAATTATGGAATTCTGAACTCCAAAATAAAATTTAGATCAAATCAAAAAGTACATGGATAATAATTATAATAATTAATTCTCTGAAGTGATTCAAATATAAAGAGTTAGAAGGTGGGAACCAATTAACTTCACTTTCTACAAAAGGTCAAATTGTAATTAATCAAATTATTATGGATTAGAAGATTGTTAAGTATTTTTTTTCTTTTTTTTATGATCCTAATGTGAGGGGCTCGAGTTAAGGAGATGATAACTCACTGATTTAGAACCCCAATTAATGGTTAAGTGCAATTCAATCTTTCGATGAAGATTATACACCATATCATAAAACTTTTGCAAAAATACAACTTTCCCCTCAACCTTTAAGAGCTTGGTAGTGAGCCAGGGTTAATCTAAAATTACTTAAAGAGGCTTAGAATGGAAACATAAGTAATCATAAACATCGTTGAACACTACGAGCTCAAGTTCAATTAAAAAGAGATGAAAGGTTTTTTAATAACTAGGTTTGCCCTAAAATTCCTTACTCTTATAATTCATCAATATAACAATGAGTGATTAGTTGCCCCTACTCATTGATTAAACTAAACTTAACTTAATTAGGATTGATTAATTCAATGACATAATAAGCTTAGATGAACTCAAAAATGATCTAGAAATGTCTAAAGTGGTTTAGAGTTATGCCCCGAACCACTTTGCAAGATTCTGGACATTTTGAAGGATAAATGAACCTATTAGTGTTACTTGAAGAAAATCATCTGAAAAATCTTATAAGGATCCAACAAGGTATGATTAAGGACTCGTTCATGCAGTTATTCCAATAAAATAACCTACACTACTTGTCACACATTTAAACCCAATGCTCAAGGGTTTGAGTCTTGAATAAGGTATTCAGATCCTTGAGAGCAACTGAGGATATTTTTTGCCACATATGGATTATCAAGCTAGTGTGAGCCAGAGGTCTTGGTGGCGAGGGCAATGACAAAATTGCTTATGTAAGCTAAACAAGGGATATGAAGTGGGATTTAGAATAGTATCTCCTACCCCAAGGATAATTTGAGAAAGAGGATAGGATCGATGATACTATTCACCAACCCCTAGTAGGAGTAGCCCATAGCTCTCTAATGCGTATGGATTTAGTGTGTTAATTTTGTAAATATTTTTCAATATTACAAAATATACACGACATATACAATAGCAAATATGCAAATTAATCTCAAAAAAAAAAACTTTAGTGAAAATAGTTTAAATTTTAAAAATCTTTAAACTGACAATCCCCCTTTAAAAATAATACAAGTATACCCACTACTCATGTAATAAAGGGCTCTAATGGAGTCCTAGATAATGATCCCATAGGGAAGTTGGAAATGCTTATAAGTAAATTCTTAAGATTATAATGTATACTACAATTTTTAAAACTACAAAAAGTAAAGTGCAAAAATTTAAATATTAAACACTAGAGTGAATGCTAATTAAAATGCAGTTAAAAGATAAAATTAACTAAACTAAATTCTAAACTTTCAAAAGTCAACTTACAAAAACTAAATAAAGTTTTTGTGACAGAAAGTTCAAATTTAAGAAAACATCATTCCCCTTTACAGTGAGAATATGGATTGTGAAGAAATTAAAATCATTTGAAAAAATATATATATAAATTGTTTTGTGTCAAATAGGAGCAATCCTATTTCTTACCCTTTTCTAAATGCATAAAGAACATTGACTAATCGAGAGTTTTTTTCCTTAATTTTGTGGTTAGGCTGAGAGGATGTCGGCTGCCACTCCAGAGCTCCCACTACTCCCTCACCTAAGGGCTAACAATCTCGCATCAGTTTCCAATCAACTGGACCAAATTGAGGATATTAATCTGTCACCATAAAATCTCCAATTTTGTATCTAAAAAAGAATATTTTCTTATTTATTTACACCCAACTCCATGGATGACAAACTTTCTCATAAAATCAAATGTGATTCTCCCCATGCTGTAGAAATCATAGCCCTTTCGGAACATATCTTTCTCAACACAGTTTAACATTTCAATTAGCCAGATCAAAATGTAAATGATGATCGGAGTTCAAATCATCACAGTTATTGACATTTAAAATCATATAAAACAAAATCGATTCTTCACAAAATCATATCTCAAAGTAGGGAGAAGGATAAAGAAGACTACCTAGAATTCATGAGAAGAATATGACAAAACATAGATTTCATATATAAAAACAAGTTTATAAAATAAAAGAAATAAAAGACAACTTATCTCACAATCCTTCCCAAACAAATCTCCAGAAGTTCTCTTCAAGTCTTTCTCTCTTTACGAGCACTCTCAATTCTCTCTTAGAAGTGTAATGAAAAAGAAATCTCTCACCATCCCTCTCCCCTTACAATCCTTGATGAAAATCTCCAAGCCCTTCACTTGTCTCTCTCTCTTTATCTAATTTTTTCACCCCCCCCTTCACACACCACAAACACACTCTAGAAGTCCTCTTCTTTTATTAGAGGTTGCCTCCCTCCAAAAAGGATTCAAAGTTTCCCTCCAAAATTCTATCTAAAAGTCAACTCTTTTGAATTCAAAAGACATGTCCATTGATCCAAGAGATATATCTCTTCATAAAAGAACCTTCTAAAGTGTCTAGATCCATTGAATCACTCCAAGGGGTATTTAAAACAAGTGTCCCTTTTGAAATTCGCACAAAATTTTTCTCAAACTGCCTTAATCCTCAAAAAGTTGTCTCTGATGCATCTTGTGCCAGCTCTCTGTCTAATGGCGCATCTTGCGCCAGCTTGCTGAAGACCGCATTGTTCTGGGTTTTGGCGCATCTTGTGTCAGTTCTCTGTATGTTGGCGCATCTTTCACCAGAATCCCAACACTCGCTTTTTTAGCTCCAAAATTCATCTTTTTTGTTACTTTTGCTCCAAACACCTAAAATTGATATACCTGCAACAAAAATATGAAAATACCCTTCTTTAAAATGCAATATCACCAAAAATAAGCTAAAATATATACTTAAAACTACATATTATTTTGGTGTATCAAAATCCCCCAAACTTAAATGTTACTTGCCCTCAAGTGACACGTTTACTTCATAAAAGCATATGACTTAGGATAGAGATTAACTTATAACTTCTAAACTTTAGTTTTAGAAATAAAATAGAAAAATTTAAGAAAAAACCTTTAATAACTTATATTCAAATTCTAAGTGTAAGAGTATTTAGTAATCAAATATAAGATTTCTGAATCTCTATTCATTTCAAGAAGAATTGCAATTTGTCATATCAATAATACTTAGAATATTCATATGAAAAATAACTTCACGAAAACTTTACTAATAAGGCTACTAATACTCCAATACAAGTTTAGAAAATGTAATAAAGTCTTGATTAAGCATCTCCTCAAACTTCTCCTCACTCTTTTTTCTTTTATTTTCTTTTTTTCTTTTTTAGGATCTTTTCAATCATTTCTTTTCTTTTTCTTTTTCAAGTGAGGATTACTATATCCGGATAGCCTTTAATAGTTTTGAACTTCACTATCCTCTTCTTAAAGTCAAAAATATTACCATTATTCACTTTATAAATTCATATTAGTTTATACTTTTTATAAATTCTCATTCTTTTCTTCTTACATGAAACTCTAAAATTCTTAACACTTGAAAAATACAAGTTCTTTTACTTTAAATAGAAAAACATGGTCTTATCTTATCATACCAAGTATCTTTAACTTTAGAATTGACTTTCATTATTGGAAACCTTTTACCTAAATTTACCATAATATTCATAAACATAAGTATAGTCATTTAAAGTTAAATCTTAATATCACAGGTCATGTTAAATTAATCTTTAAAATAATATTAATTAAGGATAAATAAAATTTAGTTTACTTTTTTATAAAGAAATTTTCTTCCCCCCAAACTTAATTTTTGAAGAAATTTAAAAATGTTTCAGTACAAAATTTAGCTGGGAAAAAAAAACAGTAAATGCATGAAAATAAAAACTAACATGTAGAGGATTTCTGACAATGAAACTGGGCTCTGATATACTACAGGTATTAACTTTAAAAATACATACTGNTTTCTTCCCCCCAAACTTAATTTTTGAAGAAATTTAAAAATGTTTCAGTACAAAATTTAGCTGGGAAAAAAATAGTAAATGCATGAAAATAAACACTAACATGTAGAGGATTTCTGACAATGAAACTGGGCTCTGTTATACTGCAGGTATTAACTTTAAAAATACATACTAGCCTTAAAGTATTAAATAAAACATAATATATTCTAAAGAATTTGTTGAGAATTAAAAACACAAACAGAAACTGAAAATCCTAAAAATCTAGAAAAAGTAAAAATCTACTGTTACTATTACAATTTAAAGTCAACAACACATAGTGAAAGGNATAAAACATAATATATTCTAAAGAATTTGTTGAGAATTAAAAACACAAACAGAAACTGAAAATCCTAAAAATGCAGAAAAAGTAAAAATCTACTGTTACTATTACAATTTAAAGTCAACAACACATAGTGAAAGTTTTTATGACATCAGTTTCAAATGTTAACCAAATAACATCCAATGAACATAACAAACAAACAAACAACCAAACAAAGAAACTAAACTCCTAATAATATCAATCTTCATCGCCTTCCTCATCATCATCATCTTCTTCTTCTTCTTTTTCATCATGAATAGGAGCATAAGGAGTACAGCTGGGGCAAGTAGAAAATTCCACATTGTATTCACCCCTAAGATATCTAACCATAACTTCCTCAAAAGCTATATTATGTTAAACTCTCCACTGCTTATACTCATCATTATAAGCATTTCTTGCTCCAATTTCTCCAATCTAATTTTAAATATTAATTATATCCATTTGATGAATCATGAATTGATCCATAATATTCACAGGTGATGCATAGCGAGAAGTAGATGCTCCTGTAGCTGATGTAGAGGGTCTATCCCTACATCCACTCCTAGCCTCAACAAATGATTCAACTCTTTGAACTGTATGCTTCCCAATAGGATTTTGTGGTTGTAATCTTTCCTCATTTTTATGGGACTCTACTCCTGATTGCTCTAAAAGAGTAAAAATCAGGGCAAGGTAATCCAAACCACTAGTTGTAGAGCTCTTAGTTATGGTCCGAGCATGATGAACTATAAGAGCACCAACATCTATTGCTTTCATATTTTGAATGCATAGTTTAATACAACTCTATCCTTCATTACATCAGCCAGATGATTTGTAGGTAATAATTTAACAGAGATGAAGTGGTGATATACCTTTGACTAAATAGTCAACATGGAAGTGGAGAAATTGACTTTCTTATTATTTTTAATCCTCCATTTTCCTCTTCAATCAGTCAAATAGGAAATCACATCATCTAGTGATGAATCAGTCATCACAAATGTGGTATATTCATCATAAAATATATTCCTCAGCCCATAAAAAGCATTAATTCTTTCTCCATAAAATTTAACTTGCTTACCTCTTACCAGAATGTGATCTCCAGTAGTGAACCTCAAGTTGGTATAAAACTCCTGAATCATTGGTACAATCAATACTGCAGTGAAGTAGCAAAACCTTTCCCAATGTTTGACGATGATCAACCTCTCGATCTCGCCACTGGGTTTAGCAAATGCCCGTTCTTGGATCAATTTTCTTGATTCTATTTAAGTGTTATAACTATGTTGGGCCTTGAAATTGACAAATCTTCGTGCATCAAAATCATGTGATGGCCTTCCTCTCTTTACTCGTGGAGTCATTAAAAGTTCAAGAGAAGATGAAATCTAAGATTTTTAGCTTATGAAATCTTCTCTATCACGCTCAATGTGAAGCCCTATGTCAAGGTCTAGAGGTAGGAGACGACCCAAGCAGTAAAAATGGAGTTTTATTGTGTGATTTTGCAGTTTTTAAGCAATTTTGTAATTTAAGGAATTTGGTGGATCTTGCACCAAATTTGGCGCAAGAAACCTAGCGCATCTTGCACCAAATTTGGCACATCATGTGTCAGCATTCTATAAATTGACGCATCTTGTGCCACTTAATTTTTCCAAATTTTTTTCTGTTGAAATCTATTGCGCACCGCTTTACGTCTACCTCTAATTAACTCAAATGAATATAATCATAATCAATCATTACTCTAACACCAAACTTTCAAAAATAACATAAAACACACATTTATATATAAAATTCACGTTATTACAAACTAACATTTTTTAAGCTAACAAACATCCAATTCAATGTTCAAAGCAAACCAAAACANAGCTGGGGCAAGTAGAAAATTCCACATTGTATTCACCCCTAAGATATCTAACCATAACTTCCTCAAAAGCTATATTATGTTAAACTCTCCACTGCTTATACTCATCGTTATAAGCATTTCTTGCTCCAATTTCTCCAATCTAATTTTAAATATTAATTAAATCCATTTGATGAATCATGAATTGATCCATAATATTTATAGGTGATGCATAGCGAGAAGTAGATGCTCCTGTGGCTGATGTAGAGGGTCTATCCCTACATCCACTCCCAGCCTCAACAAATGATTCAACTCTTTAAACCGNTAATCTCTTCCACTCGAGTATTCAGTGTGTTTAATCCTCGATTCACAAACCCCATTTCTTTGATTAGCCTCTACTTCACTAGAACTCAATCATATAACTTCTGCACATCAAAATTGACAAACTTTCACCGATTAAAAATGTGGTGCATCATGCGCCAGCACTCTGGAATGTGGTGCATCATGTACCGGCTCTCTGGAATGTGGTGCATCATGCGCTAGTTCCAAACAAATTGCCATTTTGATTTCGATCCAAAAAATTCTCAATTCTTACTTATAATTAGGTAAATAAAGATGCATTAAAATATTTTCTCAATTTCAAATTTCTCAAACACACAGACTCTATAAAAACACAAATACAAATATATGTAAAATATTCCAAACAAAAACATAGAAGCAAAAGAAACAACAATAAGTATGGGTTGCCTCCCACACAACGCTTGGTTTAATGTTGTCAGACTTACATTTTTAGACTTTATTCTAGGTGACCCAACATTACATTCTCTTTAAAAATTGGTCTTTGACCATCAAAATATGGTTTCAATCTGTGTCCGTTCACTTTAAATATCCTTCCAGTCTCGGGGTCTTCAATATTAACAACACAATAAGGATAAACTTTTGTAACTCAAAATGGCCCTTTCCACCTAGACTTCAATTTTCCAGGAAATAAATTTTATCTTATATTGTATAATAAAACTTCCTGTTCATGTTTAAATTCCTTTTGTAGTATCTTCTGATCATGTCATTCTTTGATTCTTTCCTTATAAATCCTAACATTATCGTAAGATTCATTCCTAATTTTTTAAAGCTCATTAAATTGTAATAATCTTTTCTCACAAGCTTCTTTCAAAATTAAATTGAATTTCTTTATAACCCAATAAGCTTTATGCACCAATTTTACTGGCAAGTGACAAGTCTTCCCAAAAATTAATCTACAAGGGGACATTCTTATAGGTGTCTGTATGCCCATAATGTCGTATCTAATCTAGCAGACCAATCCATTTTATTAAGATTTACACTTTTTACTAAAATTCTCTTAATTTCATGATTAGATACTTCCGTCAAACCATTAGTCTGGGGATGATAAGAAGTTGCAATTTTATGCATTATATTATATTTTTCTACCAATCTTGCAATTGTTGCATTTCTAA
>JXCR01111966.1:0-11115 GCA_002079205.1 Phalaenopsis hybrid cultivar | reverse complement strand
AAGGAGAAATTATTCTATACAGAGAACTTACGCAGCTCTGCGTGCGGACTTCCATTAATATGTTGTCACGTGGAGGTTATTGGGAGGTTATTGAAGTGAAACCGCGGAAATTATTGAGTGGTCGTTGAGGTGTTATTATGAGGTTATTGCGGAGTTATGCAGGAGGCAGAGATTATTGTGCGGTTATTGAGGTGTTATTATGATGTTATTGCGGAGTGTAACCACGGAGATTTATTAGGTGGTTATTGAGAGTGTAATAACAGAGATTACTAAGAGATTATTGAGAGATTATTGCAGCTTTATTAGAATTAATGCTTCAATAACCCACAAATAACCCCTAATTACCCTCCCAATAACCTCCGCAATTCCACTTCAATAATCTCACAAATTAACTAGCACACATGACGGAATATTATTGGAGTACGCACGTAGTGCTGCTTACGTGCTGTGTATAATAATTTCCCCGCGCCGAAAGGGAGAAGCTCTCATGCGCAGAAGATCGATGTCGCGTAGATTAGGACTCGATGAGGCTCGATGAGGTGAGCTTTAATAAAATTAAAGATAACTTATTTAATAACAAAATTAAAGTTATAGTAAAATTAATAGTAATAATATATATAATAGAAAATTTAAGCGGTTTTAGAAAAAGTAAAGTAATGAAAATTTTTAGATAATTAAAATAATTTAAATTATTAAACTTGTAATAGCATAATCAATAATTTTAATTTTAATATAAATACAATGTTTATTTTAGGCATTCCATTTTAGTAAAGTCAACTTCAAGACAAAATCAAATAACAGATTAATCAATATTGAGAAGAGTACTCGTGTTCTTATACTATGATAATATTTTACTTCTTCTAAATCAAATACATTTACTAATGCTATCATTAGTTATATTAAAATTAATGCAAACGCATAATTTTAAATGCTATGAATTTTTTTGCATATTGTAGAATGATATGCATAGACAATATTATATAATTATCATAAATATTGAATGATTTATAAGTATATTGACTGTTACGAAAATGAAAAAGACATGTGTACTATTAAAAAGTGATGTTTTTTATCATATGTGTACTATTAAAAAGTGATGTTTTTTATCATATGCTTGTAATGTGTATAATTAACTATGATAGAGTCACTCTTTTATGGTGCTAATGGAGGAACAATAAGATACCCGTGCACGTACATGAAAAAGAATATTGATATTGAGGTACCTTAATTCATATAATTATTGAACAGTGCTCCTATAACGGTTATACCGATATATAATGATATTGATATGTTATTGATATAATATGATTATTTGAATAATATCAAATATTTATATTAATTTAGTAAAAGCTTAACTCACATGCATATAATTTTTTTCTTTGTATTACTGTAGCTTAGGAGTATGGGTATTTACTGGCTTGTTTAGCTCGTTGTTATTTTTAAACTTGTTTTTTAGATTAATTTAAGTGATTAAGTGAATATAAAAGACGCAAATAACCAGTAATGAGGTAAATTTAAATATATTGTTTTAATTTAATTTAATTAGTGACTTTTTTACTTATTAAATGGCAAATGAATTTAGAAAAATTTAATTCTTACAGTCTGTCTGTTCCCGTCTTGGTTCGAAGCGTCAGGTCGGGTCATGACACATTGCATTCTATCATTTTATTATCTATAATATCTTATTTATACAACCGTCACAAGAACGTTGTCTAAAACTGTACCAAACAATGTACATAAATATAATAATCATTTTCATTTACGTGCACGGGTACCTTGTGTTTGTTCACTAGTATTACAAATAGGTGAACTTCATCATAAATAACATGCACATGCAAGCATTAAATAACAATCACTATCTAATAATGATCATTTCATTCTCATTTGTGTAATAGTCAATATAGTTGTATAATATTCAATGTTTATAATAATTTAAATAATGTTGAGTACACATGTATTCGTACAATATACATAAAAATTTAATAGAACCAATTAAGCATGAGCATGCAGTGATATTAATATAACTGGTAACAGTAGCAGTAAATGCATTTGGACTAGAAGAAATAAAAGTATTACCATAGCATAATAAAATGAGTACTAATCTTATTTTCAAATGATTTTGCTTGTTTTTAAGTATTGAATATCTTCTACACTAGAATACTTATAATCATGAGTAAAGTATTCATGTCAGTTTAGTATAAGTTAATCTTAACATTAAATGTAATTTGTGTTATTTTATCATTAATGCATTATAAAAAAAAATCCTCATTTTATCTTAAATCATTTAATAAATTTCTTCAAAAAATATTATTATTTATTTAGTACTACTTTGATATTAAATATTTTTTCATAATTTAACTATTAGATTCTTATTACTATTTAAAATTCTATAAATTTAATTTTAGCAATTTTTCCAGTTAATATAAAAAGAAAATTTTTAGATAAATTCATTAACATTTAAATTTTCCAAATTAATTCATTAACATATTTTTCACATTTAATAATTACTTTATTATTATTTATTTGTATAATCTCACACTAATTATGGATTTTATTAATATTATATTTCTAAAATTAATTTGAAGTAGAAAATTTCTAAAATAACATTTTACTTATAAATTTATTATTCCAAAAATTAATAAATCATAATACTTAAACAGATAAACCATATAATAAAATAAGTTTAAACTCATCGTTCAAATCTTCCTTCTTCTTTCCACTTCTTCTGCTCGAAGTTATGACCTCTCGTTGTGGTGGACTCGAGGTCAAAGACTTGCTTGATTCAATTATTGAACACGTGAGCTTCTCCTAACCACATGTTAACACACCCCACCCACTCTTTCCTCAAGCTAGGACCCGATTGTCTCTTCTCATGCATGTGGACGATGATGCATGTGCTCTTGAATGGGACTCTTCTCACTTCTCTTGCTTCTTATTCTTTAATGTCACTGTCATGACCCAGCCGGGTAATTAGAATTAACTAAAGCAGTTACATCAGTTAGACGGTATTAACATCTAACTATCCATATTATGAAAACATTTAATGCATATAAAAGTGCCACTAATCCACAAAATACAATAAAATCTAAAACATCCAGAAACAATAACATCAAAAGACACCATCTCAAATCAATACTAAATAGTATATCAATATCTGAAAGAAGTTGTAAAGAAAAACTGTGATAAGTTATATTAGAAAATAATTTATTCCTGTAAGAAGTTATGAAGAATAAATCATTTCCTTAGATTATGAGTTATTTTCTTTCATATTTTATATTTATTTCCTTGAATTGGGAGTTATTTCCTTTCTTATTTTACATTATTTCCTTTACTCCAAAAAATTATATGAATTGATTAATTGGTAGATGTATTTATAGTAGATGTATTTCCTTTATATGAATTCATTAATTAGTATGTATTTCTTTTATCTCCAAATAATACACGCATTTTGATTGTCAATTATGCTTGGGGAACTCGAAAGAGAGAAGATTTACATACCTAACGCTCAATTCTTATACGCCTTTATATTTACAAACTTGCTCCTCAATTTGTATATATTTATATTTTTTTATATGACTCCATCTGTGCAAACTACTCTACGGCCAGCAAACTGTTGTCCAACCGACAGCTCCAGACGCCTCCGTCCGGCCGCTCGCCTCCAGCCGGCCTTTTCAAATCAAGGAAGATTTACATACTTACCATCAAATCCTTACATATTCATAAATATATATTTATAGATACCACACTTTGGTTTTGCGACTAAATTTGTATAGAAGTACCAAATGATTTTTTTCTCTAAAATCTCAAACAAATACAACAATCGCTTTCTATATGCATAAATTAAATTATATTCATATATGTCTTCAAAACTACATAGACTGTTATTTTTGCAGTGCATGTGTGTTATTTTCTTCAAAGCCTCCTTTATGATACATACGCTTAATAATATTTTGTATCTCTATGTCAAAAGTTCAGGGTCGAGAATTGGCTAAATCAAAGAGTTCATGCATGTGAGTAGCCACTTAACACATGGGGAACTGGAGCTCGGGTAAAAACAACCAACAATGATGCCAAGAGCGTTAGATTGGTCAGAAGCATAAGAAACAACTGACAATGACGTCAAGAGCGTCAGATCGGTCGGTCACAGGCATAAGAAACACCCAGTAGTGACAAGCTCCGCGAGAGTGTAGAGCTCTAAGACTCCCCTCTAGGATGAGCAACTACAAAACCCCCTTCCGAGGCAAGCAACTCTAAATCACCCCTCCGAGGTGAACAACCCTAAGGATTTCCCTCTGATGGCCGACCTTTCCCCCAACAGCCGACTCTTCCTCCTGACAATATTAGCAAATAGGTTGAATGTCTTTTCCTTTGCTTTCATTCCAATAAATAGTAATTTGTACAATCTATTTTAGGTACATAATGTTCAGTATAATCTAATTTAAGTAACTTAATTAATATATATTCATAATCTAAATATTCAGCTAAAAGGAAAGAATCCGTGCAAATATAATATTTCCTTCTTTGCAGTACTGCCAAGAAGGAAATTTTTTATTCTGTCTGATTTCTTTTATTTTTGATTGATATCCCCCTTCAAATTGATGATGGCTGGTCAATAAGCATCAATTTGCTGACAAGAAACTGATGACGCTGTCGAGAAAAAGCTTTAGTAAATATATCAGTCGTTTGAAGATCAGAAGTGATATGAGGAAGAGATATAACACCCTCCTCATAGAATTCTCGAATGGAATGATAGTCCACATCAATGTGTTTCGTGTGTTCATGAAAGACAGAATTAAAAACAATTTGGACAGCACTAGTATTATTTGCATGAAGAGAAGTAGACTCAAGCTGAAGAAAACCAAGCTCACCAGCATGCCACGAAGCCAAATGATTTCAGAACAAGCAGAGGACATAGCACGATATTTCGATTCAGTAGATAACTTAGACACTCGATCTTGTTTCTTCCTCTTCCACGAGATTAAAGAGTTGCCGAGAAACATGCACCATCCAATAATAGATTGGCGTGTATCAAAACAACCAGCCCAATCGACATCACTATAGGCTGTTAAGGTGATAGGAGACTTTACAGAAAAGAACAAACCACGATGAGAAGTATCTTTCAAATATCGAATAATACGTCGAACTGTAGCTAAATGAAGATGTGTAGGGGCTTGCATAAATTAATTAATTTGTTGCACAACAAATGAAATATCAGGACGCATAATAGTCAGATAATTGAGATATAGAGATGGTTCAGATAGAAAGTCACCCTCATTCTGTTGATATTTGACATTTACCTCCAAAGGGGTATCAGTGGAGCGACCATCTTGAAGACCAGTCAAAGCAATGAGTCCCTTTGTATAGTTGTGCTGATGAAGAAAAATACCAACGGCAGAAGAGTGAACCTCAAGTCCTAAGAAATAAGTTAATGACCCTAAATCTTTCATATGAAAAGAACTCTGAAGACGTTTTTGTAGCTGAGACATCAATTGATTATCAGATCCTGCGATGACAATATCATCAACATATACTAATAACAAAACAATTCCCTTCTTAGTCTTGCAAAGAAATAATGATGAATTATACTGACTTTGAATAAAAGACAAGTTAAGAAGGGTATTGCGAAACTTTTCAAACCAGGCCCGTGGAGCCTGCTTCAAACCTTATAGGGGCCGTTTGAGCTTACAAACATCATGTGAAGGTGCAGAAAATAAGCCTGGAGGAGGAGTCGTATAGACGTTTTCTTTGAGATCCCCATGTAAGAATGCATTCTTAACATACATCTGCTTTAAGAACCAGCCTTTAGATGCAACAATAGATAACATCAGTCGGACAGTTGTCATCTTAGCCACAGGTGCAAATGTTTTGTCATAATCAATCTCGTATTCTTGTCGATTACCAAGAGCTATCAATCTTGTCTTATATCTGTCAAGAGAGCCATCAGATCGGAGTTTAAGAGAATAAACACATTTACAACTAATGGGTTTAACACCTGTAGTACATGAAACAATATCTCAGGTGTGATTGTCTTGAAGTGCCTGAAGTTCCTCTTTCATGGCTTTGACCCAGCAAGTATGTTTAGCAGCTTGAAAGTAAGAGGTAGGAACAGTAGTATTAGTTAAAATTGCAGAATACCCATATCTATCTGGAGGACGGATACGTCGGGTTGATCGTTGAATACTTATTGGAGCAATTTTTGGATTAGGGTCGGGGAGGATTGAAGATGAAGGGGGCAGGCAACGTGTGTAGACAATGTCTGGCTTGAATCGTTTATCAGCAGAAGAATTATCAAATTGTGGAAGTATAACTGTATCTGATGTGGACATATGATGTTGAAAGTAATATTCATGTTAAAAAAAATTACATTTCAAGAAATATGTTATCGACTATTAATCGAATCATAACACACAAAACCTTTATGATTAGGACTGTACCCCATAAAGGCATATCGGACTGACTGAGCTGCCAATTTATGACGTTCATAAGCAGGTAGATGAACAAAGCAAACACATCCGAAAGTATGTAGCGTATGATAATTAGGATGTTTATCAAAAACTCGATAGTAGGGAGACTCATACTTCAATTGTTAAGATGGTAAGCGATTAATGAGATAAACTGCAGTAGATAAAGCTTCAATCCAAAATTTAGCTGGAACAGAATATTCTATCAGTAATGTGCGCACGGTATCCAATAGATGTCGATTTTTTCGTTCAGCAACTTCATTTTGCTGCGGTGTATAGGGACATGAACGTTGTGAAACAATCTCTTTGTTCTGAAGAAATGCTTGAAACTCATGAGACATGTATTCACCGCCATTGTCAGAACGTAATGTTTTAATGCGAGCGGAGAACTGAGTTTCAACATATGTTAAAAATGTTTAGAATACAGTAAATACTTCTGTTTTGGCACGCAAAAAAAAGATCCAAGTAAATCGACTGTAATCATCAATAAATGTCACAAAATATCTATATTGAGCATGTGAACTAACTGGTGTAATTCCCCAAACATCACTATGAATAATATCAAAACATTTATTGGTACGAATGCCTGAAATAGGAAAAGGTAAAACTATTTATTCGGTTACTTCTCTTTGGTTTGTTGATTCAGGCGCCACAAATAATATGACTAGCATTGCTGAGCTATTGCATAACCAACGACCGTATACTGGTACTCAACATATTCAGGTTTCTAATGGAAATAATATTTCAATTACGAAAGTTGGTGATATTAACTCATCCTTCAAACATGTTTTGGTTTCTCCTAAATTATCAACTAACTTATTCTCTGTTGGTCAAATTGTGGATAATAACTCTGAAGTACATTTTTCTCATGATGGTTGTATTGTGCAGGATCAGGTGTCGAGGAAGGTGATAGCGAAGGGGCCTAAAGTGGGCAGACTGTTTCCATTACAATTTACTATTCCTCAGAATATTTCATTAGCATCTTCAGTTGTTGAGAATAAGACAGACATCTGGCAAAAAAGACTAGGTCATTCAAATGATATGATATTGAAGCATTTACATAAAAGTGTTTTTTGTTCTATAGATAAGAATTTAGTAGTTGATTATTCTGTTTGTAAATTTGGAAAAAGCAAGACATTACTTTTTCCTGCCTGCAGGAAACAATCCGTGCATCATTTGCTTCCTATTGACCAAGATTTTTTGTCTCAGTAGGAGCTGGGGTAGATCCATCAATATGACCCCAAAGTTCCTTCCCTTTTAAGAACATTCTGAGCTGAAACTCTCATGCGGCAAAATTTTTTCCCGTAAATTTGATAACTAAGATTTCAGAAGAAATTTTAAATATATTAATCTCAATCGAAATATCCAAATAAATAAAATTCAAATCGAAAGGCTAGGGTCGAAGATCGAATAGTCGTGATCGTGACAATCGAACGAAGTGGATCGCGGCAGAACGGAGTGGGCCGACAGATTGGAGCGAACGAGCGAGCAAATCGCGGCGGATCAGATCACGACACGACAGGAGAGAACGAGCGAGTGGATCACGGCAGATCGCAGCACGGCAGGAGAAAATGACAGATCGCGACACGGCAAGAACGAGTGAAGGATCGCGACAGATCGCGGCAAGAGCGAACGAAGGGAGATTGCGTCAGGCGGATCGAAACAGATCGCGGCAGGTGGATCGAAGGAGATCGCGGCAGATCGGAGCGACGAATTTCTTGTAATTGGAGTCGAGCGGCTTGAAGCAGACGTCCGAATATGTCGGACGAAGAAGATGTTGACGCAGCACCAGAGGTCCGATCGAATATGTCGGATGAAGAAGATGTCGTAAACTCAGCACCAGAGGTCCGATCAAAGATGTCGGATGAAGAAGATGTTGCACCACAGAAGATGTCGTAAAACTCAGCACCAGAGGTCCGATCGAAGGGAGTCGATCGGCTTGAAGCAGCGGTAGAACTCAAACAAAGCGAACGAGGACGCCGCAGAGCTCAAAGACAAGAACGAGTGCTCCGATGAGGAAGCAGTCAAAGATGCCGGCTAAAGATAACAAAAGCTAAAATTTCAAGGATTCAGGATCTAATACCATGACAATATTTTCAGCAAATAGGTTGAATGTCTTTTCCTTTGTTTTCATTCCAATAAATAGTAGTTTGTACAATCTATTTTAGGTACATATTCAGTATAATCTAATTTAAGTAACTTAATTAATACATACTCATAATCTAAATATTCAGCTAAAAGGAAAGAATCCGTACAAATATAATATTTTCTTCTTTGCAGTATTGCAAAGAAGGAAACTCTTTATTCTGTCTGATTTCTTTTATTCCTGATTGATACCTCCGACGGCCGACTTCTCATCCGACCGGCCATTAGAACTCGATAAATTCCCCCCCCAACACGAAAAACTCCAGAATGACAAACTCAACAAATGACGATAAAGATACCAAAACCAAGCCCAAAAAACAAGGGGTATCATTAGCAAATTATGTGTTTAAATTTATTTGATTTATAATTTTTTTTTTTGTTTTTATTGTAGTTGTCGCCATCAATGAGCAAGAAAATTAGAAAACTTAATATGTATACTCAAAAATGATCTGCACGAATCTCGAGACTATCTAGCGGTCTAAATATGAAGGACTAAAATGTCATTTGCTCTTCTCTTTTAAGTAGGATCGAATATGTAATTTTAATATATTTTTGTCCCTCTTATCTTCTATAAATATAAGGGTATTATGATGTATGAGGGGGACTTGGCTCTCCCCACTTTGTAATACATTTTCCTTATATAATAAAATGGGTCAGAGAGCCCGAGAAGACCCTATTTTCTCCCGTCAATGGAAGTCTTCCTCTTATCTCTTCTTCTCTCCCTCTTTCACGCTCCTTCCCTTGGTCCAACGCATTATTCCTTGGGGACAAATTTGAATTCAACAAGTACAAAGTTAAAAAAAAAACTGTATGATTGAAGCTTACTGTTCCAGTTGCATAAGTTGGTCCTGATCCATCAATGAAGATAAGTCCTTCATCAGAGGCCTTTGACATAGCCTACTAGAAAAAAAAAAGGGTCTCAGTTAGATTCCTTGCCATGCGAAAATTTAAACATTTGAATTTCAAACTAATAAAAGTTGTTCAAAAAATAAGAAAGGGGATTATGGCCTTACTAAGAAAAAAAAATAGGAATAAGAATGCAAAAAAAAAGTATAGAGTAAAAGAAAACCATGACGGTAAACCTCCTGACTAATATAATTGCATAACTTCAAAAATAATTATCACAATGACCGCCTTTCCAAATTATAATTTTTTGACTGAGAGAATTAATTTGATTTCGCTGGATTTTTATAACAAGCAACATGCATCTGTACATAGAGAAAAATGAAAAATCACAATAAAAAGGAAATTAAGTACCAAAATAGTCCCCCTTAAGGTTTACATGGAGCGATTTTATTCCCAGAGTCTTTAAAAATGTCAAAATAATCCCCATACTCTCTAAATTGAAGCTTAAATAGTCTCTCCTAGGACAATTTCAGCCCACATTAAAAGAGGCCAAAGACTAAATTAACAATTTTACAGACACTGGACTAAAATGACTAATTGCAAAGAGTCAGGGGACTATTTTGAAACTCTTCTCAAAGAATATTAGACAAGCACAACCAGAAAAAGAAAGACTTGAATGCCTTCTTTAGTGTCTCCAGGAAACACAGAAACAACTACAGCACTGATAATATTATATTGTCAATTGATTGCATGTGTATCCTTTCCACGTAATGATGAGGTAGAGATTAAAGACAAGCATATTTCCGCTAGGCATTTAAGTTAGGGCAACGCAATAAACAAGAAATTAAAACAATACATTATCTCCAATAGAAACAACGAATCAAAATGCAGCAGTTACCTTCTCAAGTCCCGTTACATAGGCCCTTTCATGCACACGTGCAATATCATCCACAGAAGCTGTCGTGAAATTTTGCATTTCAAAAACTTCTAAACCACGATACTGAAGCAAAGAATTCAAAGTGTTACATTATTATGATTATCCATGATTGCTAAAGTTTCTTTGGAGAAATAAGTAAGAAAATCATGTTCAATACATAAAACTTATCGTTCCATAATCCAACATTTTTATAACAATTTAACCACTCATCAAGAAAGTGAGAAAAGCAAGAATTATCCGATGAAATATACAATAACCCTCACAAACCTAAGTTCAATGGTGTAATTCACCATCAAGACCATCAAGTACACTATAAATATTATCAAAATTCAATATAATTAAAGTCTGTATTTTTTAAAAAATTAATATTATCTTGCGNGTTGGTCCTGATCCATCAATGAAGATAAGTCCTTCATCAGAGGCCTTTGACATAGCCTACTAGAAAAAAAAAGGGTCTCAGTTAGATTCCTTGCCAAGCGAAAATTTAAACATTTGAATTTCAAACTAATAAAAGTTCAAAAAATAAGAAAGGGGATTATGGCCTTACTAAGAAAAAAAAAATAGGAATAAGAATGCAAAAAAAAAGTATAGAGTAAAAGAAAACCATGACGGTAAATCTCCTGACTAATATAATTGCATAACTTCAAAAATAATTATCACAATAACCGCCTTTCCAAATTATAATTTTTTGACTGAGAGAATTAATTTGATTTCGCTGGATTTTTA
>JXCR01111960.1:0-10281 GCA_002079205.1 Phalaenopsis hybrid cultivar | reverse complement strand
TGATGCAAATGATAGCATGGATGGCAATGACACGACTTCAAGAGAAGATTTAATTCAAGTTCTATGTTGGTCAATTACTAGATGTCGTACAAAGAGGGTGAAAGAAGCTCTTAATGGATTAGTCCAGAAGGCTTGGACTCAAGCCAATTCATGGGGATCTAAGGAGAAAGAGCCACAAAGATTTATCAACTTATTCCAAGCCCAAGGATAAAGGAGTCAAATTATTATGGTTGGATATTTTGTATTTTTATTGTTGTTAAATAATGGCTTGCATGCCCACTTGATGTAGTTTTCATTTATTTTAGAAGATATTTTATCTTCTCTTTTATTTTCTTGTAAGCTTTAGCCTATATATAGGCCTTATATTAAATGAGAATGGGACTTCTGATTCTTGCCAAAAAAAAACTTGCATTTGGGTTGTCTCCCACGGTTTCCTTAGGATTCCAACGGAACGTAAGGCCATCGCCTAAGGAGTTCTTTCCCAACTTATCAAACAGATTTCCACCACGTTTGTGGCGTCTTCCATTGTACCAAGGTTCTTTCCTCACGTCAAGCATAGGGATGCAGTCTTATACCAACATTCTAGTTTGCATTGAGCATTGGGTCAAGGTTTACCTCCATCCATCCATTTTATCGCAGGTTCTACCTATAATTCGGTTTATAGTGAAAAAATAGAAATGAAAGAGGGGGGATAGGAGAGATAGAGAAACAGGGAGACAGAGGGCAGGATGGAGAAGGAGGGAGAGAAAAGATGAAGCAGGAGAATAGATTGATAAACCTAGAATGAGAAAAAAATAGAGAAAGATGAAGGGAGACAGGTATATAGTAATGAGAGAAAGTGATAGAGAGAGGGAGAGTAAAAGTGAGAGGCAAGCTGAGTGAGAGAGGGAAGTGAGAGCATGAGAGAGAGAGAGGAGAAGAGAGAGATTAAAGGAGTGAGAAGAGAGAGATTAAAGGAGTGACAAGAGAGAGAGTGTGAGAAAGAGAGAGCAAGAGAGAGTGATAAAGAATAGAGATAGAGAGAAAAAGCAAAAGAGAAGGTTAAGGAGAAAAGATGTAGAAAATGAAAGAGATAAAAAGGAAGAAAAAGCAAAAGAGGAGAAGATAGAGATAAGAGAGTATGAGAAAGAGAGAGGAGGCATAAGAGGGGGAGATAATTAAAGAGAGAGAAAAAGAAGAGAGAGAGCGAATAAGGGAGCAAAAGAGAGGAAAGGCATGGAAGAGAGAGGGAGGGTGAGTGAGATAAATAGAGTGAGAGAGAGGGAAGTGAGAGTGCGAGATTGAGGGAGGGAGAAAGGGAAGGAGGGTGGGAGGGTAAGTGAGAAAGTGTGAGAGAAGATATAAAAAGTAAGAAGAGTGTGAGTTTGAGAAGCAAGAGATCAAGAGAGGGAAAGAGATGGTGAGAGAGAAAAGAGATAGAGAAAGGAAAGCGAGAGAGATGGAGAGAGAGCAAAGAGATAGAGAAGGAAAGAGAGAGCAAGCAAGAGAGAAAAAATAACAAGAAAGAGTACAGAGAAAAGAGAGTAAGGGAGGGGGAGTAAGAGGGGAGAGAGAGGGATGGAGTGAGAGGGTGAGAGAAAGAAGAGAGAGAGCGAACAATGGAGTAAGAGAGATAAGAAAGAAGTGAGCGAGAGGGACTGAGAGAGTGGAAGAGAGAAAGAATGAAAGTAATATAGAGAAATGGCAAAGTGTAAAGGGAGAGTGAGGTAGAGGTACAGAGTAGGAGAGAGAGAGAGATAGAAAGAGGGAGATAGAGCATGTGTGTGTGTGTGAGAGAGAGAGAGAGCGAGTAAGGGAGAGGAGGAAAGACGTGGAGAGGGACCAAGGGGAAGGGAAGAGAGTGAGAAAGACTATATATAGTGAGATAGGGATATAGAGAAATAGCATGAGCAAGGGAGTGAGAGAGATATGGAGAGAGTAAGAGTGAGGGAGAGAGATATTAATTTTTGGGGGAGGTGAAAAAATAGAAATGAAAGAGGGGGGATAGGTGGAGATTGATAGAGAAAGCATGGAAGCGATAAAGCTAGAGAGATATAGAGAGTAAAAAAGAGAAGATTGATATAATAAGAGAAAAAGAAATAAGTGGAATAGTGGGTGAAAGAGAGAGAGAAGGGTGAAAGAATGGATAAAGTGAGAGGGAGGAAGGAGGGAGTGCAAGATAGTGGGATAGAGAGTGATTAGAGAGAAGATACATAGAGAGGAGAGAGTAGAGAGAGGGATAGTGATGGAGGGAGGGAGGTATAGTTGAGAGAGAGAGAGAGCATAGATATAAGAGTGAGATAGAAGGATAGGGAGGATAAGAGGTGGCAGGAATGGAAGAGGAAGAGTGTGAGAAAGTGGGAGAGATTGAGAAGGAAAGAGGGAGGACAAAAAATATGGAAGAATGGGAGAGGAGGTCCAAAGAGAGAGGGAGATAAAGAGAAGGTAGAAAAAAGAGAGCAATATGGAGGGTGAGAGAGGGGGAGAGAGAGAGCAAGAGAGAAAAAGTGTGGGATAAAATAGAATGGAGCAAGAGAATAGGGAGAGTGAATGATGAGAGAGAGCAAGCTATAACAATAAAAAAGATAGAGAGTAGGAAGGGATGGATGGAGAGAATCTTAAAGAGGGAGAGAGAGAAAAGGATAGCGAAGAGAAAGCAAGAGAGTGGGAGACAGAAACCGAAATAAAGAGAGAGCTAGAAGAGAGAGTGAGAAAAGATGAGTGACAAAATAAAAATGGATAGAGAGAGTAAAGAGTTAGAGAAGGAATTAGAGCAAGCAAGATAGGGTAAATAGAAGAGAAAGAAAATAGAGTGATAGAGAGAGAACGAGAGAGGGAGAGGGTAGGTCAAAGTAAGAGTGATATAAAGGGGGAGAGAGGGGGAGTGAGAGGGAAAGAGAGAGTGAGAGAGAGAGAAAGTATGAGAGAGAATAAAAGGGAAAAAGAGAATAGATTGAGTGAAATATAAGAGAGAGTATAATAGAGTCAGTAAAGACAGAGAGAGCAAGTGAGGGAGAAAGAGAGAGGAAAGATATGGGAGAGGGAGGGAAGGTGAGATAGTGGGAGGAGGGAGAGGAGAGAGAGATAGAGAGAAAGGGAGAAGAGAGAAAGAATGAATGAAAAGAGAGGAGAAAGGTAGAGAGAGCAAGAGAGAGAAAGGGTGAGTGAGATAGATAGAGCGAGAGAGAGTCAGAAAAAGTGAGAGAGTGAGAGTGAAGAATGGAAAGAAAGAAAGCAAGAGGGTAAGAGAGAGAGTGGGAGAGAGGATAGAGAGCAATAGATGGAGAGAAGGAGAGAGAGAGTTAGAAAAAGAATTTATTGAGTGAGCTAGAGAAGAAAGAGATCAAGAGAGAGATAGAGAGAAAGGGAGAGCAAGAGATAAAGTGAGAGAGCAAAGAGATAGTGAAGGAAAGAGAGAGCAAGCAAGTGTGAGAAGGATAACAAAAAGAGAAGAAAAAAAAAAGAGTAAGAGAGAAGGGGAGAGAGGGGAGAGAGAGTGGGAGAGAGAGAGGGACTAACAATGAGTGATAAGAAAAAGATAGAAATAACAAAGAGATACAAAAGGAAAGAGAGTGAATGAATGAATGAAGAGTGAGGAGGGAGTGGGAGAGAGTGAGAGAGAGAGATGAGAGAGAGAAAGGGAGAGAGATTGATTAAACGAGAAAGAAAGAGAGAAAGTGAGAGAGTGAGTGTGAGGGAGGGAGGGAGGGCGGAAAGGTAAGGGATAGAGTTGGAGACAGGATAGAGAACAAAAGATATAGATAGGAAGAGAGATTTAGAATAAGAAAGAAGGGATCTATTTAGAGAAGAAAGAGATCAAGAGAGATAGAGAGAACGGGAAAGTGAGAAAGGTGGTGAGGGAGTAAAGAGATAGAGAGGGATAGAAAGAGAATGCAAGAGAGTGAAGGATAACAAGAAAGAGAAGAGAGAAAGGGGGAGAGAGGGGGGAGAGAGAGAAAATAATAGAGGAGAGAAATCAAGAGAGCAGAAGGCAGAGAGTGATAGAGAGAAAGAGTGAGAAGAGAAAGTGAGAAAAGATGAGTGAAAAAATAGCAAGCTTTTCTATCTTCTCTTTCTAATTATCTCTCTGTTGCTTTCTCTCTTTCATTCTCCTTCCTCCTCTATCTCTTTGTTGCTTGCTCTCCCGCCTCTCTCTCACTTAAACTTTCATTCCCTCTCTCCTGCCATCTTTCTTTCTATCATTCTTTTGTGCTCTTTTCTACTTCCCTCTGTCTCAATCTCACTTTCTTGTGCCCTCCCCCTCCCTCATTCTCTCCATTCCCCCTTCCCCATCCCTTCCTCTATCTTTTCAATCTTGTTTCTCTTTCACTCAATCCCCCCCTCACTTTCTTGCTCTCATTATCCCCCTTTATCACCCTCCCACACTTCATATATCTCTTCTCTTTCTCCCTTTCTCTCCTTCTCTCTTTGCGCAATCCCTCCTTCCTCCATTTCTATTCACTCGCTTCTTTCAATCTTTTCTCTTACTCTCTTTCTCTCACACTCACTTATTTCTATCTCTCTCTCTCTCTCTCTAAATGTCTCCCCCCCTCTTCAGCTCTTTTCTCTCTCTTTCTCTCTAAATTTATCTGCATCCTTCCCTTATTATTTTTCTGACCCTCCTTTCTCTACCTTGCTTTCTCAATTCTATCTCACATAATGTTCTCTCGCTCTCTCTTGCTAACTTGCTCTCCCTCCCCCTCCCCTCTCTTAATTCACTTTCTTTCTTTACTATCTCATCCTCTCTCTCTTTCTTTCTTTCCTACCTCATTGTCTCTCTCTCTCTCACTTTCTCTTTCTCTTTCTCTCTCACACCTTTCTCCCTTCCTCCGCCCTCCCTCTATCTCTCTTGTTTTCTTTTATCTCTCTCTCCTCTTTCTTACTCTACCTCTTGCTTGTTCTCTCTCTCCTTCTCTATCTTTTCGCTTGCTTGCCCTTTCTCTCTCAGTTGATCTGGCTCTTCCTCTCTATCTCTCTACCTCCTTTTATTTCTCTACCTCCGTTGGATCTTCCTCTCTATCTCTCTTCCTCCCATGCTCGTTTTTCCACTCTCTCTCCCTCTCTATTCACTCCCCCTGCCCCCTCCTTCACTCTCTTGTTCCTCCCTCCTTTTCCCATAACCCTCCCTCTTTCCTTCTTTTGATTTTTCTTCTTTACTTCTCTTCTTATCTCCCTTTTCTATATGTTACTCTCTTTTTCACTCTCTCTCATTCTCTCTTTTTTTCTATTCTCTATTTTATATCTTCTCTCACATTCTTTTACCCTCTCTCCCTCTGTAACTTTCACTCTATATCTAACACACTAATTTCTCTCTCCTTTTTATTCTCTCTCACTCTCCCACCCTTCCCTTCTGGTTCCCCCTCACTACCTTTTCTCTCTCTCTTTCTCTCGCTCATCTCTAACTCTCTCCCTCCCTTTATCACTCTCTCTCTCTCTTTCTCTTTTTCTATACCTTTCATGCGCTCTCTTCATCCCTCTACCTACCTCCCACCCTTTATCTCTCTTCCTCCAACTCTTTCTTGCTCTCTCGCTCTCACTCTCTCTATTTCTCTCTCTTTCTTTACTATCTCATCTTCTCTCTCTGTCTTTCCTACCTCATTGTCGCTCTCTCTCACTTTCTCTCTCTTTCTCTCTCACTCCTTTCTCCCTTCCTTCGCCCTCCCTCTATCTCTCTTCTTTTCTTTTGTCTCTCTCTTCTCTTTCTTGCCTACCTCTTGCTTGTTCTCTCTCTCCTTCTCTACCTTTTCATTTGCTTGCCCTCTCTCTTAGTTTATCTGGCTTTTTCTCTCTTCTCTCTCTTAAACTTTTCTTTTGCTCATATTCTCTAGCTCTCTTTTCCTCTCTCTCATGCTCTCATTAACTTTACCACACCTTCCTTCCAACCATCCCTCCCTTTTTCACCCTCACACACTCTCTCTCACTTGTTATTTCTATCGTTCACTCTCTCTCCAACTCTATCTCACCTTCTCTCTATTGTTACCTCGCATCTCCCTCTCCATCTCTCTTTTTTTTCTCACTCTAACATGAACTCTCATATTTCTCACTCTCTCTATTTTCTGACTCCCACATTTCACTCACTTTCTCTTTTCCTCTTTTCCTCTATCTCTCTCTCTCTCTTCATCCCTTCTTCTTTCTCTCATTGTATCTTCCTCTCTCTTCTCTTTCTAATCTTTGCTTGCTTCTCTCCCACTCTCTCTTTCATGCTATTTTCTCTCTTTCTATTTTCTCAAGCTCTTCCTCTAGCACATCCTTCTCTCTCTCTTTCCCTTTCTCAAGATCCCTCTCTCCATTCCTCTCCTTTCACTTTCTCTCACTGTCCTCTTTATTCTCACTTATCTCTCTATAGCTTCCCCCTCTCTTCCTCCCTCACTTTCACTCTATACATCTTCTCTCTATTACTCTCTCTTATTTTATCTCTCTCATACCCTCCTTCGCTTGCACTCTCTCCCTCTATCTCTCTTCCTACCTCAATACATCTTTATTTGTCTCCCTCAATTTCTCTCTACCTCTCTCCTTACCTTATCTCTCTACCACTCTCTCACTCTTTATCCCTTGCTATCGCTCTATCTCTTGCTCTTCTATGTCTCTCTTGCTCTCTTTCTCGTTCACTTTCTCTCTCTTTCATGCTATTCTCTCTCTTCTCTCTCTTGCTCCTAGTCCTCTCTCTCTCTATTTTTCTCCCTCTACTGCCCTTCCTTTCTTTCTTTCTCTCTTGCCCTCTTCCTCACTCTCTCTTGAGCTCTCCCTCCTTGTTTATTCACTAGATCTTCATTTTTTTCTCTCTCCCTCTCTCCCTCTCTCCCTCCTTCGTTCCCTCCTTCCCTCTTTAGCTCTTTCTCCCTCTCACCCTATCTCTCTTCTCTTTATTCTCTCTCTTGCTATTTCTCTCTCCATCTCTTTCTCGTTCTCCCACTCATTAATCTAAATAAAACTCTCTCTCTCACTCTCTCTCCCCTCGCTCATTTCTCTCTCTCCCTCTATCTCTTGACAACAATCTTTAATTCTCTCTATCTCCCTTTTTAAATTCCTCTCCAACTCTCTCTACCTCTCTCTCACTCTCTTGATCACTTTCTCTCTTTTGCTCTCTCTCACTCGCTCTCTCTCTCTCCCTCAGTCGTACTCTCTCTTCCTCACTTGGTCTTTTTCTCTCTTTCTCGCTCTCTCTACCTCCTAATATCTTTTTCTCTCCTCATTCAAACCATCACACACTTTTTTTTCCTTTTACCACCCACTCTCTCTTCCTCCATACTTCCATCTCTCTTCCCTTCATACCTCCCTTCCTCTCTCTATTTTCTTGTCCCTCCCTCTTATTGCTCTCTTCTTTCTCTCCTGCTCTTCTCTCTCTCTTACTTTCTCTCACTCCCCTTCTCTCCATAACTTTCTCTCTCTCCTACCCTCTATCTCTCTCCTAAAGTCCCTCTACTCCTCTCTCTCACTTCCATCTCTTTATCTCACCCTACCTCCATCCCCAAATTTCTCTCTTTCCCTTTCCCTCTCTCTCACCTTTCTCTTTCCCTCTTCCAAGCTTTCTCTCACCCCTTCTATTATCTCTCTCTCTCTATTTCTTCTACTCTCACTCACACTCTCTTCTCCTCTCTATCTCTCTTTCTCTCAATATGTTGCTTCATCTCTCTCACATGCTCACCTTCACTCTCCTTCTCCCTCCCTCTCTCCCTCCCTCTCTCCCTCCCTCTCTATAATTCTCTCCTTAATTCTCTTCCTCCCTTTGTCTCCCCTCCCTCTCTTTATCTCTCTTACTCTCCCTCTCTTAAGCTTTCTCTCTCTCTCCCACAATCTCTTTCTCATTTTTTCACCCTCCCTCTCTTTGTTTGGTCTCTCTCACCATTCTTATCTCATTCTCTCTCAACCATTCTCACTATCTCTCATCATCTGTCCCTTATTTCTCTATAGTGTTCTCCCTCAATCTCTCACTGCCAATCTCGACCTCTCTCTTGTTGTCTCACTCTCTCCATCTCATCACTTAACTATCTCTTTCTCTCTCTTTTTTACTCTCTCTCTCCTTCTCTCCCTTGATCTCTCACATTATTCCCTCTATTAGTCTTTTCTCTCTCAACCCTCCCTCACTTTCTATCTTTCTCCCTCCCAAGTTCCCTCTCTTCTTGATTTTCTTCTTATTCATCCTCATCTCTACTATTTTCTTAACTTTAACAACATTTCTCTCTCTCTCTCTCTCTCTGTCTCTCACACAATATCTCTTTATCTAGTTCCCTCTCAATCTTATGCCTACTCTTTTTGTTTTGCAATCTATCCCTCTCCTTTCCAACCTTATTAACTTTTACCACCCATATTCTCTCTCTTCTCTATCAATATTCTCTCTCTCTTGCCCCTTTCATGCTTTCTTCCTCACTCTCTTGATCACTCCCTTCCTCCCTCACTATCGCTCGTTCCCTCCCTCACTCTCTCACTTCCTCTTCCATGTGCTCTTTCGTTTGCTATTCATCCCTCTCTCTCCCATTCCCTACCTCTTTGCCTCGCTTTCCCTATATTCTTCTTCCACTGTATAGATTTCTCTCCTTATATCTCCCCTTATATTCATAACTATATATATATACATATATCTTCTTTCTCTTTCCCTCTATGTGTCATCCTCTCTCACACTTTCTCTTTCCCATTATCTCTCTACCCTCCACTCTCTACCTCTCTCCCTCTCTCATTCTCTCTTATTTATTTTTTCTGTCTCATTTGCTTACTCTATTTTACTCTCTCTTCTCCCTCATCTTTTCTCTCTCGATCTTTGCTTTCCCTCTACACCCACCTCTCATGCTCTATCTCCCTCCCACACACACTCTCTCTCTCCCTTTCTCTCTTTCTCAATTTCTCGCAATCTCTATTCTCTTTACTCCCTCACCATCACTCTCTCTCCATCTCATTTACTATCTCATCCTCTTTTTAAATCACTTTTGCTTCTTTTTCTCTCTTGCTCTTTCTATCTCTTGCTCTCCTCTCTTCTCTCACTCTCTCTCTAAAACTCTTATCTCTCTACTTCCTCTCTCTCTCTCTCTCTCTCTTTTCCCTCTCTCCTTCTCCCTCACTTCCTCTCCCTTTATCTCCCACCCTTTTTTTCTTAACCTCCCTCTTTCTGGCTCCCACCCTCTCTCTCTCTTTCTTTCTTAACCTCCCTCTTTCTCCCCCCACCCTCTCTCTCACTTTCTTGCCCTTTATCCCTCTATCTCTCTTTCTCTCACTTTTCTCTTACCTTTCTCATACTATCTTCTCTACGTCCCTTTATCTCTTTCATTCTCACTAATTCTCTTGCTCTTCTTTTTTGCTCTCTCCCACTCTCTTGCTCTCACCCTCAATCTCACTCTTTCTCTCTCCCACTTTTTCTCACTCCCTCTATCCCCCTCTCACCCTTTCTCCATCTCCATCTCTTCTTAAGTCTCCTTTTTACTCTCCCTCTCTCTGCATGTCTATTACATGATCATGATCAATATCAATCTCCCTCTCTCCTACGATCTTACTCTATCACTCTCCCACCCTCTTTCTCCCTCTTTCTCTTTTACTCTCACTATATCTACTTCTTTATTCATTTCTCACTTTCTCTCCTCTCTCTCTTTCTTTGCCCCTTTATATATCACTATCACACACTCTTTCCCTGAATCTCCTCCCTCTATAATCTCTTTATCATGTTTCTTCTCCCACTCTCTCCATCTCACTCTCTTCCTCTCTCACTCGACCTTTATCTCTTCCTCTATCTCTCTTGCTCTCATCTCTCTCTCTCTCTCTCCCTTTCTTGTGTTTACTCTTTCCTTTCTTATATCTATTGTCACTTCAACCTCTCTATCCCCCTATCCTCCTTCTTTCTCTACTCTCCAACCCTCCCTCCCTCTTTCCTCTCTCTCATTCTGTCCTTCTCTCTAGCTAGTACTTTTCTAATTCTATCCCTCCCTCCCTCCCTACCTCCCTCCCTCCTTCCCTCCCAACTTCCCTCCTTTTCTCTCTCTCTCTCTCAATTTCTCTATTGCTCTATATCCTTGCACTCTCTTGTAATCTTATCACCTTTCAATGTCTATCTACATCCCTCCCTTAATATTTTTCTATTTCTCTACCCTCCCTTAATATTTTTCTGTTGCTCTACATCCTTTGCACTCTCTCCTAATCTTTTCACCTTTCTCATTATGTCCTTCTCTCTAGCTCATAGTTTTCTATCTCTATCTCTCCCTCCCTCCCTCCTTTCCTCCTTTTCTCTCTCTCTCACAATCTTTATTCCCTCCCTTAGTATTTTTCTATTGCTCTACATCCTTTGCACTCTCTCTTAATCTTTTCACCTTTCTACTGCAC
>JXCR01111953.1:0-15716 GCA_002079205.1 Phalaenopsis hybrid cultivar | reverse complement strand
TAGGAGCGCGCCGCGTGGCTTTTCGACGGATCCGAGGATCCAATCAGCCCGCGTTTGAATAAGTAAATAGGGGTATTTAATAAATTCAGAAAANTCAGAAATAAACTTTAAAAATCCATATCTTTGCATAGAAAATTCATAAAAATAAAATAAAAATACCCTCTTGCTCAGTGAACAGAGGAGATTCATGTGGAATAATTTTCACATTAATTTGAAGCATAAATTATTTTTAAAAAATAAATTAGGGTTAGGAATTTTTCAATTCTCCATTCATATTGAATTATTATCTTAACTCCAAATTTTTATATGTTGTAGCCTCTGTATAGGTGAACAATTTGACNGGCTGGAGGCTCGCCCGCCTAGGCCTTCGACGCCTCCGGCAAGTCTGCCGCCAGCCTTCCAGCTGACCTCTGCCTCCCTCTTCGGTTGCAGGCTCTCAGTTCCCCTCTCGCCGAACACCTCGCCGGATCTCCTCTTCTCGGGTCATCCACCGGTATCCTCCAACACCGGTGACCAAATCTGACCGACCTCAGTTCCTCCCTGTGCAAAAATCTGACCTTGTCGCCTCTCTCTTCATATTCTTCTTCTTCTCTTCTTGGTTGTATGCAGATCAACATGCCCCTCCTCCAACTACGATGCCGAGATCCAACCTTTCATCGGATCTCTTCCTCGCCGACCTTTCTGCCTCGACGATGTCGTATTTACGCCGGAGAAAATCAACGAGGAGAATGTCAGATTTTTGGCTCTCCTCTGTGTTTCTTTCGCTCTAGGTGCACACCGCCGGTGGGCTAACTCCTCCACCTCTTCATCCTACCTTTCCGGTGACCGAACATTTCGCCGAGCACCTGGATGTCGACGGACAACGATGACACATCAACTTGAAGAGGCTTGGACGTCTTTTCAACAACCTTGTCCTTGAGATTTCCATGCTAAGAATTCTGCGAGTTTCATCCAACTTCTTCATTTCAAAATATTTGGACAGTTAGTTATTCATTCTATCAACCTTAATCTGACAAGTATTTGCAATTAAACATATCATCATTATATTGAAGCAAGTAAATGAACTTAACATTGACCAAGTTCTTAAGATATACACAATGATCATACTAGCTCCTCGTGTACTCTTGTCCCATCATAAATTAATCAATTTAAATATACCACTGTCATTGTGATTACTTCAATTCGTAAAAAAAACATGTTGATTTTACAAATAAAGTCTTTTGATGATTCATATCCAAGTGACTACAACCTCTAGATAGCATCATGTAATTCTTCATGTAGGAATACGGTCTTCACATTGAGCTGTTTCAAGATTAGACAACATTGTGTTATAAGTGTTAAGAGAATATTTATTAAGGGATCCTTGACCTCTGTGTTTCTTTTCCCTCTTTCACCGTCGTTGAGCGATCCTCTCTCGCAAAGGAACCTTTTTTTGGGGTCACATATTTTTATATGCTAAATTATTTATTTTCTTGTACTTCACATACCTCACTGACTCACAATCTCCTATGTTTTTGTTATCATGTGCACATTCTACGAGGCGCACTGAAGCACAGATCGAACGTCGAGAGCTTGGAGAAAGTAAATAAAACGAGTCTGCAACCGTCACGGTGGTGAGATTCCTTACCTCCTAGCAAACCTTAGGAAAAGTACAGTTTAGGTGTGTGGGTTTGATCGCCCACACAGGGTGCATGCGCCGGTGTGGATCGGTGCAATGACGTGCATGTGTGATGGATCGGTGGTTTTCCTAGAGGCAGCCTTTAGGTTAGGACTTCCTGAGCGTGGCCAAGTACTCCCCGTAGAGCCGAGTGTCTCCCCTCTTGTTGTGAGCCTTAGCATAAGTCCCGATGGGTCGGAGTCCCTCACTCCCATTGCTTTGGATTCCCCAGCTTTACTTGGAGAAGTTGGGAGGTTGAACTTGGCAAAGCTAGATAAGCTTTGTAGTTGGCTCGCTTTGCAAAGTCTGGAGAAGTTAACAAAATGAGAAAAGCTTTGTAGATAGTCCATTTTGCGACGCTGTGGAGAGTTTCCCCCTCAGAGATCCCGGGAAAAACTCCCCCACATTTCCTCACCAAAGCAAGAGGCGGCAACGCCGCACATCCAAGGGTCTAAACCTTAGGTCTCCCAGGTGAGGTTGTTAGCACGAGCCCGGTTTGTTATCAGCATGTTGGTTTGCTGCATATTACATTTTTGCTTGGTGCATGTTGCATTTCACTTCTCTATGACCGGCTGCCCCGGTCGACGAGCATCTCACCTCGCTCTGACTGACCGCCCTGGCCTGACGAGCATCTCACCTCGATCTGACTGGTCGCCCAGACCCAACGAGCAACTCACTTCGCTCTAATCGACCGCCCCAGCCTGACGAGCATCCCACTTTGGTTTGACTGACCGCTCCGTCCAGATCAGCTGATCACTTTGGTTCGACCGGCCACCACGATCCGGTCGACCGATCAATTGTATGTCTGTTTTGCTTTTGCAATTATATCGCATGTTTGACTGTTTGCATTTGCATCTGCACTTGGGTGATGCTCCTCAGTGAGAATCACCACTGTCTTTAGGTCACTGCCGCCTTGGTACACCTTTCTTCGGGCCACTGCCTCCACGACACGCCCATCTCTTTTGGTCACTGCCGCCTTGGCACCCCTTCGGGCCACTGCCGCACGCCCATCCTTCAGGTCACTACCGCTACAACACATCCTTTTGTTTGGGTCACTGCCTTCATAGTATGCCCGTCTTTTCCTGTGTCACTACCTCATGGTATACTCATTACTTCTATCACATGACTGTCTACACTTGCATTTACATGTTTGCATGGATAGCGAGCCAGGCTCGTTGGAGAGTGGCCCCGTGTTGCTCGCGATGCCTTAACGAGCATTGCTTGCTAGGTTGTTCCCGGTGAGCAATGCGAGTTAAGTCATCGGGATTGATAGGAGTATGACAGTGTTAAAGATCTAATAGGTCTAACTTGAATCACCACTCTTTAGGATGGGGCCGGTATGACGACCCTCTCAAAGTCATACTCTACCTAGACCTACCCCGCACTTAGATACTAGGTTGATGCACTTTTCGTTAAATGGTGTGTTAGGCTAGGATTTAGGGTGCTTAGATAGCCTTTTTGATGTCTGACTATTGTTCTCTGTTTGATTGGTTGCCCTAGCCAGGAATCTTTCTTTTGCATTTTGTTTGTAGTGTGACTACATGCTGCATATGTATGGTAGTGTGTTAGGGTATTTTTCTGCAGGGAGCCATACATATTTATATGCACACACACATGTACCGCTATGGGGGAGCAAGTAATGATTTCTAACAATTTGCTTGCAGATGCTATTAGCTCCCCCACTTTTATGACATGGCTCATGATATGTTATTTGCATGTGAGCTTTTCCGTTGACACTTGTTTTTATGCAGGATTGAGTCTTTTATTTTCTTATATACATTTTAGAGTATAGAAGAGTCCTATAGTATAAATAAGATACGGGCACGGGTTCCGAGATGTTTAGCGTGGGAACCACATGGAGGGGACCAGGAGCAGATGCTCGTGCCACGTATCTTAATTCTGCATTTTATATTGATGTATAGAATTAGGACCGGGCATGTATATGCGGAGTCCGACAGCCCTTTTTTTCCTGGGATATGTTGCCGCCTAGCGGCACCGGTTTGTTTATTATTTTGATTTGACTTCTTTTTTGCTTTTTGCATTATATTGCATGTTTGTACTTGCATGTGTTTTCCTTGTTTCTTTCTGTGATCTAGGATTTCACGATATAATTTAGGCTCATTAAGGACCCTAAAATTGTAATTTTTTTACTTAAAAAATCCTAAATAAAATATTCAAGATAATTAAAATTTAGATTAAAATATTCAGGATTTAAAAATTACAACATTTACTTTCATGCATATATTAATTAGGCCTCCACAATATTTAAGAACCACTTTAGATAACTGCATTTATATTTTCATGTCCCGAGGAGGAACCCCGGTGCTTCTCCAGCCTGACTGGCCCAACATATCTCTTTATAGGTGGTTATCTAGTGCGCCTAGGGTGTTAGAAGGCTCCCCGACCCAGACGGGGTGTAAGTACTTTTGTTTGGAGCATTTCCAGCATTGTAGCTGAACCTCCACTTTCTTTTCTTTCTTGAGGCATCCTCGCTATTTTGGCAGGTATAAGTCTCATCTCTTGGAGCTGCTGCTTTTAGTCATAGGATAGAGTTTCTTCGTTTGACCTTAGGGCTACCGAGGTTCCCGTAGAAGACGCAATTCACGGATTGCTGACCGTAGATCTCAAGACGTGTTGGGTCAACTACCTTCACGACCATGTAGACTTAGGGTCCTAGTAACTGTGGATGACGGATCCGTGGTACCCCTACTCAGTTACCTCTACCTTCCTTTTTGTAGAGCCCCTTTGAGCCTTACCGTTCCTTGACTTCTTTGATATCACCTTGACGGCCAGATGCTGATAAGCTGCCTCCCATTTAGGATACGACAATTTGTCATCTGCCCTTATAGCCCAGACGTGCTTTGACGTGTTGGGATATCCCCGTCAAGATGATTTAGGTTATTTTATGGGCCCCATGTGCCGATGAACACTACCTGTTTGTGATGTAAGAGACTCACTCTCCGCACAATGGTTTAGCGCGAGCTTTGAAGCATCAGAATCGTTCCCACACGGAATAACCTTCATTTGAGTACCTATTGCCCCGGGTTCATGACAATCCAAACGAAACTCCTTTTATCGAGAGTATTCTTGGGTACCCCCCAAGATGTAATTAACCAAGTAGGATACGTCCCCTTGGGAGTGCTCTTGACCCCAGAACAGACACCTACACCTGCCTCTCTAGTTATGGGTAATCTACGTAGGTACTCTTTTGCGAATATTGGTTTAAGGTGTTTTTGCCCGATCTTGTTTGGGCGGACACTTTTAACATATCCTTACGAGGTTTAGCGCACGTAGGCTCTCCATGTTTTGTGTTTTCTCTTATTTGTCGCTTTATCGTATGCCCCTTTTTATTTAATTCCTCTCCTCTTTGAATCTCCAATTTGATTCGGGATGGAGATTTATTAGAATGGGGGAAGTATACGACGATTGAAATGCTGAAAACTCCTTCTAAAATAAAAGAGAGAAAAAACAAAAGAAAATAATGAGAAAATTTGACCTCTTTGCCATTCCAGACCTCCTCAGGTAATTTACAGTCTTATTGGACAAATGATCCTCTTTTGATCAAGTAAATTGTAGTGTTGACCGCATCTACCCAGAAGGTTGGTGGTAGTCTGACATGCAATCTCATTCTTCTGACACACTCTTTAATGGTCTTATTCATGTGTTCTACAACTTCATTTTGTTGTGGTGTCCCCAGAATGATCTTCTCCATTTTGATACTTTGGCTGCACAGTACTCCTTGAACCCACCATCGATGTACTCACCACAATTGTCAAACCTCAAACATTTCAGTTTTAGATCTTTCTTCGTTTCAACCATGGCCTTCCAAGTTTTGAAAACAGTAAATACATCAGATTTGTGCTTCAGAAAGTAAACCCATACCTTTTTGATGTGGTCATCTATGAATGTGACGTAATAGCGAGAGCCTCCAAGAGATGCCACTCGTGAAGGTCCCCCACACATCAGTTTGTGCCAGTTCTAGTTTTTCTGCCTTTTGCACCCCGCCACCTTTCAGGAAAGTAACCTTCTTTTGCTTCCCCAAAATGCAACTTTTCACACATGCTGAGATCAACTGACTTTAGTTCTGGCAGCTTTCCTCTGGACTAAAGCTCTTTTATACCTCTCTGACTCATGTGTCCAAGCCTGCAATGTCACATGTCTGTTGTGCTCTCTGCAACTGTAGTATCAACACTGTTGATTAGACCAGTAGTCATATATAACATACTAGTCTTCTTGCCCCGATCCAGTACTAGTGCTCCTTTGGTAACCTTACAGGTGCTATCAGAAAACACTACTGAATGACCACCCTCATCGAGCTGTCTAACAGATATGAGGTTCTTTTTCAATTCAGAAATGTGTCTAACATTTTTCAAGATCCATTTATTTTTGTTAGGGAGTGCAATTTCAACATATCTCAGCCCCACCATGTTTAAACGTGCTCCATCAGCAAGGTACACCTTCCCAAAGTCACATGCAACATAGTTTTGCATTAACTACCGATGGGAAGATGTGTAAAAAGAAGCTCCTGAGTTCAGTATCCAGCCGTCGATGGAGCTATGAACTGCAAGCAATAACACATCCTGCATTCTTCAGTTACAACATTTGCACTGATGTTCTCCGTCTTTTTAGAATTTTTGCAATTATTCTTTATGTGGTCAGTTTTGTCACAATTATAACAGGTTGCTTGCTGACCAGGCTTTGCTTGCTCTTGCCTTTGTGCTTTGAATTTGATCTTCCTTTGTTTGAGTTCATGTCCTCTGATATCCCTCTAGAATCAATAATCAGTGTTGAATTCAAACCCGAGACCTAGCCAAAATCCTTCATACGCACCTCTTCAGCCAAAATTAAGTCATGAATATCATCATATTTCAGATTAGTTTTACCTGTAGAGTTGTTAACTGTCATTCGCACGTATCTCATTGTCAAAACCAATTTTAACAGACGACAATTGATTTTTGATGATATTGAAATCATTTAGATGTTGAATGACAGACACACCTTCCGTCATCTTTAAGTTGAAAAAACTTTTCATCAAATGTACCTTGTTATTCGCCAATATATTTTCATATATACCTAAAAAAGCCGTCATGAGATCTATAGTCGTCCTCTTTTTGATGACGTTGTGGGCAACAGATCTCGACAGGGTTAATCGAATAACCCCTAGAACATGTCGACAGGGAAATCACGGGTCGGATACCAATTGTTGTGAAAAACGACGGCAATAAAGTGAAAAATTAGAAACAAGAAATTCACATCAGAAAAGAATATACAGATTTACGTGGTTCGACAAATTTCCTACGTCTACAGAGATGCAGATGATTTTATTACTTCAAGGAATTATACCGTCGAGTGTTTCGACGTTTACAAGAAATCTAAATTTCTCTTTTTCTCTCTCTCTCACCTACTCTCTCTCTTCCTTTCTCTCCTTCTCTCTCTCTACCTCCAGGTGAAAGAAGAAAAACCAAAGAACTTAATTGCTACAGAAAAGAGGTGGTTTTTGGGATAATTTTAGCAAGCCTAATTTCTTCCTATTTATAATAAGCAAAAAATAAGGCTTATTTAGGAAACCAGAGTGGCGGGAAGCTTCACGTGGAAGGCTTCCCGTAGTTCCATGAGTGACGCGGAGCGGGACGTAGTTCGCGTGAGGAGCGACGCGGAGAGGGGTGTGACTTGAGGCACAACATGGAGAACAGGGCAGGATGTGGTTTCGTGTGAGGCGTGACGAGCAGAGAGGGAGAAGTCAGAACAGGCTCCATATCCAACATCTCACAGGTAGGACCTTGACCGAGGAGAAAGTCGGTGATGCAAGGGCTCCAGGTTGCCGGTGGCGTCGTGGGTCACCGGTGGGTGGAGAAGGGTCGGTCAGCCAAGAAGAAATAGAACATGCCACGGGTTTGCCAACGGCTGGAGGAGGAGACGAAGAGGATTGGGATGACCAACATCTGGGAAGAAGTGGCGGTCGGCAACGGTCTGCAACGGTTGACGGCGAGGTTCACCGGCGAAGTGGCGAGCAAGGAGAGGAGGAAGGGTTCGCGAACAGGGAGGTGACGGTGCTAGGTTTCGCATTCGGGGAGAGATGTCCATAGCGATGGATTATATAGGAATATATAATAATAATAATATAATAATAATAATAATATTTATTATTATTAATTTAGTAAGCCTCACACATTTTAGCCCAGACGTGCCATAATTTTGAAATGAAGGTCCACCCTAAGTAAAACGGACGTTCTGGGCGTGCTGGCATGGTCTGTTTCATCATCAGGGGTTATTCGGACCACTTTTTTGGTGATCTGGCCAAAAAAGATAATTTGCACAATTTTAGCTTGTACGCGAAGCCGTGGTAAAATGGATGTCCTCCCTAAGTGAAATCGACGTTTCAGACATACTCTTGTGGTCTGTTTCGTCGACCGGAATCATCTAAACAAGCTCGCTGGCATACGGGCCAATTCGAGCTAGTTTTCCACGTGCATTGTGACGAGTAATATTCGTTGACATGTTCGGAGTCGTCCGAGGAACAAAATTTCGACCGGTTTTCGCCTATGTGAAAGCCAAAGCCTAGCAGAATGACTCCGGCTACGTGCCCCTAAACATGCTTCGAACTGTCTTAAATGGATGTCTTGCGTTTAAGGGGTAACTCATTTGCATAAAGTACAACCCTAATGTGCTTGAGTGGACATACAACACATGTAACATGAAAAAATTGATGCCAACACTTTTGGCATTGTTCACATCTCCTGGTAAATACTTTAGTGTATTTCAATAGTGTCGACTAAAAATATCCTTGTCATTCGACTAGTATGCTAATATCTTTCATCTTAAGTGCTTACTACATTCCTCATAATGAATTTCTCAAATAATTTATGCATCACAGGTATAACGATGTTGTTGATTTCAATAGTGTCATCTAAGAATATCCCTTTAGCAAGTATTGAGCATCCTTGAATTAAAATTTCCTGAGATTCATGAATTCTTCTACTATTACATCCATCTCTAAGTACTTTACATAGGGTTTGTTCTCTAGGGGCACCACTTTTCTCACTTATGGCTCCTTGATGATCTGTTGGTCGAGTCTCAGTGGTAATCCATTCCCTAAGTAAACACTCTTCAATAATAGGTCAGCCAACTTATTTTCTTCTATATTGACATGTTTGATTATGATATTGTTGAACTTCCAGATCTCAACTTTAGCCTTGTTAAGGTGCTTGATCATCACTTTCTCTTTGGCTTAAATTNTATATATATATATATATATATATATATATATATATATATATATATATATATATATATATATATATGTCTTTCCAAAGCGGGCGAAGGGATTTCGATTCCGACGACCGACAGCTTTCAATGGGTAACTCCTTAACCAAAAATAATGTCGACAGTGCCTCTCAAAATATGTCAAAATGTCTTAAATAGATGTCTTGCGCTATAGGGGTAACTCATTTGCATAAAGTTAAACTCTGATGCACTCGAGTGGACATCCAACACATGTAACATAAAAAAATTGAAGCTAACACTTCTGGTATATTTCACATCTCCTGGTGAATACTTTAGTGTATTTCAATAGTGTCGGCTAGAAATATATTTGTCATTTGGCTCACTCTCTTGATATTTTTCTTCATGAGTGACTACTGCATTCCTCGAAATGAATTTCTCAAAGAATTTCTTCCTCCTTATTTTCCTTTATGCATCGCAGGTATAGCGATGTTGTTGATTTCAATAAGTTCTGCTAGAAATATCCCTTTAGCAAGTATTGAGCATCCTTGAATTAAAATCTCCTAGGATTCATGACTTCTTCTACTATTTCTTCCATCTCCAAGTACTTGACGTAGGGTTTGTTCTCTAGGGACACCACTTTCATCGCCTATGGCTCCTCGATGATCTGTTGGCTGAGTCTTAGTGGTAATCCATTCTCTAAGTAAACACACTTCAATAATAGGCCAGCCAACTTATTTTCTTCTCTGTCGACATGTTTGATTATGATTTGGTTGAACTTCTGAATCTCAACTTTAGCCTTGTTAAGGTACATGATCATCACTTTCTCTCTGGCTTAAATCCTCTGTTTGTTTGATTTACTACCAATTGTGAGTCCAACTTCATAACTTGGAATCGAGCGCCCATTTCATAGAATAGATGCAGTCTATCGATTAATGCTTCATACTCTGATTGATTATTTGTTACCTCAAACTCTACTGCCACATAATGATACATGTGTTCTCCTTAGGGGCTGCTCAAAGCAAGACCTAATCCCGCTTCAGTTTGGTTTCAAGCACTGTCAACGTATAAGAACGACTCCAGCCAGTCACACAGATCATCTTAACCTAGATTTACCTGTTTTGAGAAATCCATCAATAAGTCCACGACCACTTGTTCCTTAAGAGCCTTTCAGGGAACGTATGTTATGTCAAAATCTCTTAGCTCAACCTTCCATTTAAGGAGTTTTTGGAATGTTTTAGGCGGGTAGGAATCAACTTCAACAAGTGATCTGAAATCACCCAGATCTGAAAGTCAGGCAATTCTCATGATTTGTTTGGAAATAGGGTTGCAACCTACGAGCCAACACAATTAAAACAAATGTTAGATTTTCTNTTTACTACCAATTGTGAGTCCAACTTCATAACTTGGAATCGAGCGCCCATTTCATAGAATAGATGCAGTCTAGCGATTAATGCTTCGTACTCTGCTTGATTATTTGTTACCTCAAACTCTACTGCCACATAATGATACATGTGTTCTCCTTAAGGGTTGCTCAAAGCAAGACCAAATCCTGCTTTAGTTTGGTTTCAAGCATTGTCAACGTATAAGAATGACTCCGGCCAGTCACACAGATCATCTTAACCTAGATTTACCTGTTCTGAGAAATCCATCAAGAAGTCCACGACCACTTGTTCCTTAATAGCCTTTCAGGGAACATATGTTATGTCAAAATCTCTTAGCTCAACCTTCCATTTGAGGAGTTTTCGGAATGTTTTAGGCGGGTAGGATTCAACTTCAGCAAGTGATTTGAAATCACCCAGATCTGAAAGTCAGGCAATTCCCATGATTTGTTTGGAAGTAGGGTTGCAACCTACGAGCCAACTCAATTAAAACAAATGTTAGATTTTTTCGTAATTTGATACCTGATTTTTGCTCTATGGAGAATGCATTTGGTATACTAACCCGAGAATTTCTTGCTCGGCTCCTCTCTGACATGCACTGAGCCGATTGCTTTGGATNAGATTTTCTGTAATTTGATACCTGATTTTTGCTCTATGGAGAATGCATTTGGTATACTAACCCGAGAATTTCCTGCTCGGCTCCTCTATGACCTGCACTGAGCCGATTGCTTTGGAACCCACCCCCAAGTATAATGAGAGTTCTTCTTTTAGCTTCAAACATTAGAGGAGTGGCAGTGATGCTAGGGAATCCTCCAGGTTCTAGAAGGCTGACAGACACTCGGTCATCCACTATAGGCTTTCAGCCTTTCTAAGTTTTTTAAAGAATACTGTGTATTTATCACTTGACCTTGAGATGAACCTGGTGAGATCTGTGATCTAGACGGTTATCTTCTAAGATTTTTGGGTATTTCTTGGTGTCGACATGTTGATCAATGCTTAGATTTTTTTGGGTTTGTTTTTATGCCTTTAGGGTTGAGGAGATAACTAGGAACTTGTTGTTTGAGGTTCTAAATGTTCACTTTGTTTCATATTATATTTTCTTAGAGTATGTTTCTTTAGACTCTTTTATATGTGTCACCGTCGAACCGTCGCCACGCCAATTCTCCATGGTTGTGTTGGTTTTCGGTGGTTATTGTCAAGGAGTCATCATTCTATTGCNCAGGTTCTAGAAGGCTGACAGACACTCGGTCATCCACTATAGGCTTTCAGCCTTTCTAAGTTTTTTAAAGAACACTGTGTATTTACACTTGACCTTGAGATGAACCTGGTGAGATCTGTGATCTAGACGATTATCTTCTAAGATTTTCGGGTATTTCTTGGTGTCGACATGTTGATCAATGCTTAGATTTTTTTGGGTTTGCTTTTATGCCTTTAGGGTTAAGGAGATAACTAGGAACTTGTTGTTTGAGGTTCTAAATGTTCGCATTGTTTCATATTATATTTTCTTGGAGTATGTTTCTTTAGACTCTTTTATATGTGTCACCGTCGAACCGTCGCCACACCAATTCTCTATGGTTGTGTCGCTTGTCGGTGCGTTATTGTCAAGGAGTCGTCATTCTATTGCTTATTACATTGTCTTATTCTCTGAATAACATTTTCTCTCAGATCATATAGGTGATCTTTAAAATAAATTCAGGAAACTCAGAGAGGAAAGGAAGGGCAAACAATAATAGAAACAAATAAAAGAAAAATGTGGGGGAATACTTTCTTATTATAATCATTGTAGAGTGAACTCTGGAGTATTTTGGTTCTAGATACTCATACAAGAGAAATTATATGAAAACTCCCCAACTAGAGATTTAGGTAAGATACCTATTATGGATTTCTCATTATCTTAAAAGCAAGCTCTTATAGTTAATTATATATTAAGCAGTTAGAATTGATTAAGAAAACTCCCGATTATGGTTAACAATTTGTTCTCGAAAAGTTTTAAGTATTATGATCAAGGAAATAAACATCAAAGTTCTATCTTAAGAGTAACATAATTCTAAGGATTTAATATTATCCTACGAAAGTATTGTTTATTTTTGTTTTGTCATGTCGTTTTGCATGTTGTTTATTTTGAGTGTGTGTTAATGTTTTGTTGTTTTGTTTTGTTATTCCATCCAAAGTTCAACTTAAGATTCACCATTTCAACCTCTCAAGTTTCGTCTCTATAAAATAGAGTAAGCACATTCTAATAACTTATAAAGTAAATCCAGGATGGCATTCACTTTTTATCTTTAGTGTCCCCACAAAGCAAAGTTAGGACAAAATTATATTTGATTTGTTTATTTAATTTGTTGAATTTTTAATTTTAAGACAACCCGATCAAGATATCTATGGCTCCATCATCCAAGGGTTGTTTGAGTATCAGAATCGACTTAGATTCAAAGAGGCAATGTGTTCATCGGGATCCAAGCATCCACGACACGCTTCCAATGACGGGATCTTGAAGTTCTCCGAGGGTTCATCTCTCGAGATGTGGGGGGAGAAGGGATTCTCTTGCTGATAAGGCGCTTCAGTGCTCCCGAATAGTTGCCTCTCCACTTGCACCGAGCAAGTGTTATCTTGGTATTGTGATTCTTTGGCCCTCTTAGGGTGCTTGTTCAACCTTTTGCTATTGTGTGTCGGTGCCTAATCAAGTATATGGTTCCTTAACTTCTGTATTCCTCATTATATGTGTTATTCCATATCTTTTATGGTTTGTTCTGCGTTAGTTATTTCTCTCGGATGACTCAGTTCTCTTTATGATAGTTGCGTTCATTTTCTTATTGACGGCATGACTCCATGCTCATCGTACCTTTCATGAGGTTGAATCCAAAACTTTCTGGGAGAAACGCCTAAGGAATAGAGTGTGAGATAGAGGAATAGAGCATAGAGCTTGACAATGAACAATAAAATTGTGAAAAAAATATTCATGAAATGAGTCTCTATTTATAAGAATGAGATAGTGCAAATTATATAATTTTGTGGGGGGCATTTTGATCGGTAAATGATTATAGGGTCGGATACTTGAAATTGCATCTGGTCGCATGGGGTCGAGAGTCTGAGAAGGCATCCGACCAAATTTTGGGTTGGACGTCCATGTGACAGAGGCTTGAGTGTTTGACAAGCCGAACCATTTTATGGACGACTATGATTGAAGGGCAGACCAGAAGAGCCAGATGACCGCTTTAGATCCGAGCGATTTTGATCGGTCACCCAACTTGCTTGAAGAATGCCAGCAGATTCATCCGTGTGAGCTTTGCGGCAGTAGACTTTATGAGAGGTCATTGAATCATGCTCATTTTTGTATTCTTTTCTTTTCGGGCTGACTTCTAGGCCTGCAGATACCTGTCGGATAGATAGAGGCCCTTGAGCTGCTTCTAGTGGGTCTCAATTAGTCACACCATCATTTTTGTTGGCCATCAGATCTCCTTAAGTTTCATGTAGATATATTTTAGATGTACACTTTTATATCTATTTTTTTCTTAATGACAACACTAATTCACTCCAATTTCAAATTATTTAATAGTCTGGGTCCATTAATTTTCTTAAACTTTCTCACGAATGCTTCATATTAAAATAATTTTCTACGAGATCATGACAAAAATCAACCTACTTAGCGTCCATACGTTAATAAAAGAAAAAAATCTCAAAAACAAAAAAAAAAAACAGAACAAAACTTATACTTGGTTGTAAACATAAAATTTCAAAAAATTTGTTAATAAACAGTTTCCATCTACTCCACAATGAAGAATCATCCCTCTAGTTTTCACTTTTACTTGCAATCATAACATTTCAAAGGTTAGTGGGCCATAAAGCATCATCAGCTAGCTGTTTCTGGTCCAAGTTTCAGATAAGATCCTGGTTCCATTTTGCTTCTTGTACATATATCTTCAATGATTTTCTAGATGGGAATAAGCTCCTCCTACTTGCTCATGAAAATTGCAAATAAAAAATAAAAAAAATAATCTGCAAAGCAATGTAAGTCTCTGAAGGTTTTTTTATTTTTTGCAGTTTTTCCTTTAATTTCAGAAGTGTTGATCCCTGTTTCTTCCTTATCCTTGCTTGCAGAATCTTCGCTTTGAATCTCTGGTCTAATTCGGTGAAGGAGTGGAAACTTCTCCAAGGAGAAGAATAGATCGCACAACGTTCTTCCAAGGTACATATTTAGCCATTTTTTCAGACAAGTAATTTGAAGTTTCAATATTGAAAAATACTGCATAAACTTACTTATCACTCATCTTCATAGTTAGTGTAATCAGACATGAATAAGCCATATATACTAATGCCTAGTTTTANAGTGGAAACTTCTCCAAGGAGAAGAATAGATCGCACAACGTTCTTCCAAGGTACATATTTAGCCATTTTTTCGGACAAGTAATTTGAAGTTTGAATATTGAAAAATACTGCATAAACTTACTTATCACTCATCTTCATGGTTACTGTAATCAGAAATGAAAAAGCCATATATACTAATGCCTAGTTTTTTGGCGAAGTACTGCAATATATTCTACAAGAAAGTTCAGTAAACTCAAGCCACTGAGTTATCAATAGCAATGAAGTAAGCTCTGCCTAGAAAATCAGGCATTAATGAACTGAAAATGACCTAATGAAAGAGAAACTAACGAAGTCCTGAGGATTCTGCCAGGCGTCAGGTGTTGAATGTAAATAAATTAACCTTGAGAACAAAAAAAAAATAAATAATAAAATAAAATAAAAATTATGTCATATTTTTTTCTCTTTAGTTTTATTTATTAAAGTAGCCCTGCTTATTAAAAAAGAAATTTAATTTACATTGGGCAATAGCCGGCTTTAGAGCCTTGATTGGTCCTATCATAGATATTCTTACAGGCTTAGATTTATGTTTAGATGAATTTTGTGTCCTAAATTCTGCATAATTAGCACCAAAATTAGTATTATTAGAACTCCAAATTTTATTAATAAATTTTTACTAAACTTCTTCTAATAAACTTTTTAATATTATATAGTCCACAAAAAAATTTACTTTTTCTAAGCTTAAATATTAATAATAATTTAATTTTAATAACATTTATTAATTAGTAATCTTATTCCAACAATCTTAATGTTATAGCTTGATATTTAATCATTGCGAAAAATAATAAAATAAATTTAAAAAAACACAAATTTTATATAAAAAACACAAGATAGGAAAAACCAGGGCAGAAGAGGAGATTTGCTATATTAAATAAGACATTATAAGTGAAAAGTATTTTGCTTATATTTTTAGCATGACCTTTTAAAGGAAATAATTAAAAGAGAGCCAGCAAAGCAATAACACGCAGATTGCAAATGATAGACTATTATAAGCTTGATCTAATTGACTAAAAGTTCAATCTATGCGCTCACAATTTATTTCTAATTAAATTCTCAATCCACGTGATCAGAATTTCTTTATGAGATGATATGTA
>JXCR01111948.1:73905-89287 GCA_002079205.1 Phalaenopsis hybrid cultivar | reverse complement strand
TGCATTGAGTGTGAAATCATTCCATCAACAAGAAGAGGAGCGTGCAACAAGAGAGGAACTCACTTGAGAGAAACTTCAAACATGGAGTCTATAAGAGAATTTGTGTAGCAACAAATTCAGGAACTTTGAGACGAAATTGTGGGGCAAATAATAGAATTGACACACACAATATTCAGGGGAAAGCACAAACCTCAAAAACCGAACCCTTGAGGAGAACCCGAACCTCAAGGCCATTGAACAGCTCAGTGGGCAGAAAGAGTGGAAGATCCTAGTACCAGGATAATGTTGGGTCTACACTGAGGGCCAGACCATGATTTTGGGTGAATAGATGTATACCGACAGTTGGAGAATGCTTTCTCACTGCATATTTCCAACGTTGAACCCCCATAGCATCCTAAAATGGTAGGAGCGAACAAGTCGACCACTGAACATCTTTTGTGTCGCTTGTATCTTTCTCAAAATCTCTGACGCATTGAAGTGTTGGTTATTCTATACCATGTTGAGGGTTCAGCTCTTAGGTGGTTTAATGGCCTCCCAACAGGAGTTATTACCTCCATTGATGACTTCAAGAAGCTGTTCACAAAGCAACCTCGCAATGATTCATAGACCATGCAACATGTCAAACAGAGGCTGAATGAGAGTCGTCGAGCATATATCACTCACTTCCAAAAAGAAATACTAGAGTTATGGAATTCTGAGCCCACAACATCACAGGCCACCCTTGCACAAAAGCTAAGCAAATAATTTAAGTATTTTTTTAGGTTTAGGTCAACCCAACAGTCTAGCTGAACTCTTAGAGTTAGTCAACAACCACATCACAGTGAAGAAGTATTTTCACCCGCCTTATAAAAAATGTGATCAATCTGACCATCGTTCGTAGAAAGAGGGCTCACAAAATGATGGGTGGAGGTTGAAGGATGATCCACGATCCAAACATAAAGACATACAACTGCCTCATGGAAATAAAGAGGCTGATACAAACTATCAAAGGTAGAGTCAACATCCTTTGCTCAGTTGGATTTTGAAATGTCAAACATCCCAAATCAACATACCATGTCATTGCCTCAACATTAATCCATTTTCCCCACTAATAAACCAAAAGATGAGAACATCGACCATGACTTTGGTCTGACTGATCTGAGAAGAAGTACAGAAGCTCAAGGAGGAGAGTTACATCTAAGAGATGCAATACCAAACCTAGGTCTCCATTATGGTCATGGTACAAAAATTGAACAACTAGTGAAGGATGTGCATGGAATTTACAATTACCCCTTGTCAAGGATTGACACTTTAGTGGATTCAACTATTAGCCATTCAACAATGAGCTTCTTGAATGCTTTCTTTGATTATCATCATGTTGGCATAAATTTTTTATTTTACAAGTGTAGGGTGTCCACCTACATGATTATCTACGGTTTGTCTGTAGCATTTGATAGCTCAAGAAACCCACCCGGGATCTTCTAGTACTTTTGGGGCACGTAGTTAGGTTTGGTGGTGATTCATCTCTACCCGAATAAATTTCCTTCAGGAGGCTAATCCCGACTGTTTATATGCAACAGTATAACAATGTATGCAATTATATTCTTCACTTATCTTTCCTACTTTGCAACAACACCAAAAACTTGATCCTAAGAAAATAAGAAATTAACTTTTTAATTTACATATATATTGGGATACTATGCAAGCATACACATCGTTATCAAGTAATATAGGACTTTTTCATTAAGCCCCAAATATTGAACCTACAGGGAGTGTTCACAATATGCACTTCTAAATAACAAACTTTCTATTTCAAAAAGATAATTACTTAAACTATAAATATTTTTACATTAATTAAAATTCAATTATTTTTGATATTTTTGATATTTTGACAAAACAGAAACAACTTCTACATATAACTTGAGTTTATGTAAAAGAAAAGCACTAAATATGAAATATCTTTCTCCTTATCATGAACCAGTACAAGTATAGAAATTATATTATGGAATTATTCAAATTGTGTTGTGTCAAATAGGAGCAATATTATTGTTTACCCTTACTCAGATGCTATAAAAAATATTGGCTAATTTAAATTTTGAATAGTTTTGAAGACCAGCTAGGCAGGGAAGATACCAGCTCTCACTCTAGAGTTCCCTCGATTCCGTCCACCTAGGGGCTAACATCTCGTATCAGAACCTAAAACAATAAACCAACTTAGGGATTTAGCCTGTCACTCTAAAGTCCTCTAACTCTACACCTTTCAAATATTATTTCCCTATTTATTTGCACTAAATCATTTGAATTACATTCTTATTCATACAACTTCCTGTGATTCTTTCCAATTGTTGACTGAGACAATAACATCTCGGTTCATACATGTTCTCACAACAAATTTTAGCATCTAGATGGGTCAGATCAAGAAGTAAATGAAGTACATGGAATTAAATCATCACAACTTATTCCAACATTAAAGATTAATACTCTGCACAACTTCTATCCAACACTTTAATTACTTATCTTTTTAAGGAGAAAGATAAAGAAATCTACTCTGAATCCATGGAGAATACAAAACCACACTTTAGTTTTAAAGTAGAAATCATTGTTAAAACCAAAAGTAGTTTAAAAACAAAGATAATGAACTTATCTGAAATCCTCCACCAAACTCTTGAAGCTCCTTTGAATCTCTTCTCTCTTACAACACTCTTAACTCTCACAATAAAAATAAAAACAAAAATGATAAATTAAATTTGTGGTGCTTGAAAAATCTCTCCAAAAGTTTCTCCATGAACTATTTCAAGAACTTCTCAGGACTCTCCCCTTTTTTCTCTCAACTTCCTTCTTTTATAATTTTCCAAGAGGTACCTTGGTATCTCTTTAAAATGTGTCCAGATTCGATGTATTTTCCAAGGGATGCCTCCTTTCACAAGTCTTTTAACCATATTTTCGTTTCTAGTGGTCATCCCCCTTTAGTCAATGGGTGTCTCAAATGTCCCTTAAAAATTCGGCAAAATGAATTAACCCATCAAATAACTGCCTCTAGCACTTAAGCGCGGGACCTCTAGCGCTTAGGCTTGGTCTTCTCTGTTTCACCGACACTTAAGCGCCTAATCTGGCGCTTAGGCGCCAAAACACTTTTGCACCATTTTTGCATTTTTGCTCCAAATTTGATCTTTTTTTTACTCCTAGCATTTTTCACCTTTTTTACTTCAATCTGAAAGAAAAACACACAAATACCTTCCATTAGAGAGCAATATCTCAAAAATAGGTATAAAAAAGTGTATAAAAACGATATATATTATTGATGTATCGAAATCCCTCAAACTTAAAATATTACTTGTCCTCAAGTGACATTTCAAACTTTAAAAATTAAATAAGTATAATATGTATATGAGTTTACTTTGGTGTTACTAAAATTTAGATTCAGAAATATTGGGGTCCAATTTAGAAAAAAATATTTAGTAAATGAGACCAACTTAAAGTTTAGAAATTTTTAATGTTAAGGAATATGAAAATATGAGTTCATATCTAATTCAAAAATATTATAGATTTTCCAAATATAGAATTTAGTCATTTTAATGTCTCCACTTAAAAAAAAAGTTTATTAAGAATAGTTTTACTTACTATATTATATTCTTAAGCTTAAGAGTTTCTCATGACTTATACATTAAAAAGATCAAATGTGGAACCAATTTTTGATTAGGCACTAATCCTCAAGCTTCTTCTCTCTTATTTTTTTTCTTTTTTTTCTTTTTTTTCTTTTTTCTTTCTCAGGCAAGGATTACTATATATAGATAGTACTTTAATAGTTTTGAATTCCACTTCTCCTTTCCTAAAGCAAAGTCATGATATAAATCTTTTACTTATAAATATAATAATAGTTTTGAAAATTATTTTTAATAAAAGAAATTTAAGTTTTAAAAACAAAAACCTAAATTTCTAAATTTTTCAAAAATATAATTTTTCTTACTAAAGATAGTTACACTATATTTAACATTTGCTACACTAAAAATTTTTAATTGAAAGTTTTTCTTCATTACTATGAATTTTAACTATATTTTCTTACTCATTTCTGTAATCAAAATTTATTTCCCTAATATAACTTCATATACATTATCATTTTTCTTTTCAAATTGAATTCACTTGTAGCACATTTGAGAACAAATAAAATTCAAGTTTTAAAAATATTTTTTATTCCCCCCCAAACTTAAATTTTTAACAAGATTAAACAGTTTAGCAGCAGATACATATAAGCAGGAATAAAAATTGAAATAACATGCTTACAGGAATATTTATACCCTAATTATACAAGTATAAAAATAAAAACATGAGTAAAATTTATTTTTGATCAATTTTATATCATTTTAATTTTAATTCAACATGTAGAGATTCATTAGACTTCTAAGTAGTGGATACAGAGATAAAAAAAATAAACACACTAATTTTTATTTCACAGTCTAAACATAAAAACAAACACACTAATAAGATAAAAGAAAAATATGAAATTAAAGTTTAAAATTAAAGCTAGCAAGATTTTCAACTTTTCAAAAGACAGAAATAAGTTCAATCCTAACTAACTAAAACACATTACTCAACACACAACAACAATTACAACTATAGAATTTAAAACAAAATACTAACAAAACACAAACATCACAATAACAATTAAACAAAAAATTCAACACATCACATAGTCCAAAATAGTACACAAATTTAAATGTCTCAAGTTCACACCACGTAGTTTATCACATATTACAAATATAAAAATAACTTAAACCTCCTCCTCATCATCTGAATTACCACTGTTCCAGACATTTGTAGGCACATAATCAGGGTATCTTGGATATGAGGAAATTTCACTCCTTCGTTACCCCTAATGAGGCTTTCCAAAGATGAGTGAAATTTCTCCTCATAATCACTATGCCTTCTAACATACTGATCTCGACTTACTGTTTATGTGCCCAATATAACAATGTCTTTGATGATATTTTCTTACTTATGTTTCCTTATTTTACAACAGAAGCAAAAACTTGATCATGGAGAAAATAAGAATTTATCTTTTTAATTTATATATATATTGGGATACTACGCTAGTATACATATCATTATCAAGTAATGTATGACTTTTTGATTAAGACCTGAATATCGAACCCACAGGAAAATTTACAATATGCACAATTGATCAACAAACATTCTATTTCAAAAAGAGAATTACTTAAACTATAGATATTCTTATAGTAATAAAAATTCAAATTTTTTTGATATTTTTAAGATTTTAACAAAAATAGTAGCCACTTCTAAAGATAATCTGAGTTTATATAAAAGAAAAACACTTAATATGAATATATCATTCTCCTTATCATGAGTCAGTAATAAGTATAGAATTTTTTTTTGTGGAAGTATGCAAATTGTGTTATGCCAAATAGGAGCAATATTATTCTTTACCCTTACTAGAGATGCTAAAAAGAATATTGGTTAATTTAAAGTTTGAATAGTTTTGAAGACCGGCTAGGCAGGGAAGATTTAGCGTCTTCACTCTAGAGTTCCCTTGATTCCCTCCACCTGGGGGCTAACATCTCGTATCAGAACCTAAAGCAATAAACCAAGTTGGGGGCTTTAACCTGTCACATTGAAGTCCTCTAACTCTACACCCTTCAAAGATTATTTCCCTATTTATTTGCACTAAATCATATGAATTACAATCTCATTCATACAACCTCATGTGATTCTTTCTAATTATTGACTGAGACAATACTCGCCCGGTTCTTACATGTTCTTACATCAAATTTTAATATCTAGATAGACCAAATCAAGAAGTAAATGAAGTGCATAGAATTAAATCAACACAAATTCTTCCAACAGTATAAACTAATACTCTCCATAACTTCCATCCAACACTTTAATTACTTATCATTTTAAGGAGAAAGATAAATAAAACTACTCAGAATCCATAGAGAAAAACAAAACCACACTTTAGTTTAAAAGTAGAAATCATTTTTAAACCAACAAGAAGTCTTGATTAAAACCAAAAGTAGTTTAAAAACAAAAGATAAAAACTTATCTCAAATCATCTACCAAACTCTTGAAGTTCCTTTGAATCTCTTATCTTTTACAACACTCTTAACTCGCATAATAAAACTAAAAACAAAAAGGATAAAGTAAATTGGTGGTGCCTGAAAATCTCTCCAAACTATCTTAAGAATTTCTTAGAACTCCCCCTTTTCAAGCACAATTCAAAAAGTCTCAACTTCCTTCTTTTATAATTCACCAAGAGATGCCTTGGTAACTCTTCAAAATGTGTTCTAATACAATGTATTTTCCAAAGTATGCCTCCTTTCACAAGTCCTTTAATAATATTTTCATTTTTAGTGGTCATAACCACACTCTTTAGTCAATTGGTACCTCAAATGTCTCTTCAAAATTTGGAAAAATCAATTAAACCTTCAAATAACCGCCACTGGCACTTAAGCGCGGGACCTCTGGCGCTTAGGCGCGACCTTCTCTGTTTCACCAGCGCTTAAGCGCCAAAACAATTTTGCGCCATTTTCACTTTTTTGCTCAAAATATGATCCTTTTTTCACTCATTTTAGCATTTTTCATATTTTTACTTGTACCAGAAGGAAAAACACACAAATACCTTTCATTAAAGCACAATATCTCAAAAATAGGTATAAAAATGTGTCTAAAAATACTATATATTTTAGGTGTATTGTCTAAAAATACTATATTTTAGGTGTATATCAAAATGCAATATCTCAAAAATAGGTATAAAAATGTGTCTAAAAACACTATATATTTTAGGTGTATCACATACCCATCAATATGTTCTACAAAATGCTCTAGATTTCAAACCTTATCTGTGGTATAATTAAAATTATGCATCATCCTCTGCAATAATTGATCCTAAGTTTCAGTAGACTTACCTCTAGAAATAGATGCTCACAATGTAGATGGTCTCAATGTAGAAGCAGTAGAAGTGGATGCAGCAGACGTCAACATTCCATAACTTCTTGAAAATTTTCCTCTTTAACCAAAAATAGAGTGCTCAGAATATGATTTCACATTTACACTTTTAATTAGCTTTAGAGGCAGCAGCACTTCTTCTCAAATATTCTATCTTACACCAGCCTGCTCACACAAAGAAAAGCTCAAGGAAGCAAATCCTAGACCTGCAGTAGTAGCGGCAGTGGTAAAACTGATGATAGTCTGATAAATCAAAGCTTCAATATTGATAAGCTTGCCTTCCTAAATATAATAATTCAACATTGCTCTTTCCCTCGTAACTTTACTAAGATGATACTTCGGCAACAGACAAGCTAAAATAAAGTAGTGGCACGCCTTCGATGGTGCACTTAACTTTGAAGTGAAAAAGTTAACTCTCCTCTCATTTGTGATTTTTCAGAGTCCCTTTCCAACAGTCAAATTTGAAATAATCTCGTCTAGTTCCATTTCATTTGGACTATAGTTCACATAAAAACATAAAGTATTAGGCAGTAAATGGTAGAACATATTGATTACCTCCAGTGAAAAAGGTACAAATTTTCCTCTGACCATGACTTGATCTTGTTTCACCTCAGGAAGGTTTGCATAAAACTCCCGTAATACAGATATCACAGCCACAACAGAAAAACAACAGAATCGTTCGTATTGTCGGCGAAGGATCCAATGACGGATCCACCTAGATTTTTAAAACACTTCTTAAGAATCAATTTTTGTGACTGTAGAGCGTCACTATATCTATCCTGAGCTTTTGAACTCACAAACTTGCTTCAATCAAAGTGGGTCTTTCCCTTACTCCTCTTCATTCTTGGGGTCATTCTACAAATTTCACAAAATTCCACAATAACTTCAAAAATCAAGTATAATCGACTAAACTTAACTCCTATAAGCTTAAACTACACTTTCTATGCAATTTCTATAGATTTTTCTTCACTTTTCACCATGAATAGTGATTTTTAGGTTTTTTCAAATGTACTCAAAATACATGGTGAAAATCCAAAATTTTTACATAGAAGTAAAGCTCTTACCTTAAGAAATCCAAATCTAGCAAATTTGGCTCAAATCCACCAAGAAATCTCTATGAAAAGGTTTGCCCTAACTTCAAAATTGCAAACTCGAGAGGAAGAAGACTACGACAGAAGTAAAAATTGATTTTTGGGTTATTTTTCACATTTAACTGTTTTCGAACCGATTTTCATGAACCGGTGCTTAAGCGCAAACAAGTGGCGCTTAGGCTTCTGCCACTTGGGTTACATCTCGCTTAAGGATGAGAATGTGGCGCTTAGGCGCCAGCGCACTATTTTTGATATTTTTGAACTTAAGTAAAATACACTATTAGCCTAATTATACCACCCCTAAATGGTCTCACAACACTTAAATGACTATTTTCCTTTTCTCTAACTCTCCTCTCTCTCAAAATTCTCCAATATAACTAATTCGATATGAGGCTCAAATAACATAAATTTTCACACAAACAAACACATATATTCATTTACGAACTATTACAAGCAACATTCAGCACATACTTATCATTGCAAAGAGTTTTGGATGAGAAAATTTTCCTAAATACAAACACTAAACAAACATATTCAATAAAACGCATAAAAGAGAAACAATAAAAATAAGATTTAACACTAACACATAAAAACAACAACTCATAACAAATAAGCTCTAACACTGAACTTAATTCTATTCTTCATTTGTTGGAACAAATTTCTGTCTTTCATTAGTCTCTCCTTCGGCATTCAGAATATAGAGTTGATAAAACGAACGATGGTGACAAGCTCTGATACAATCTTCTTTAATCCATTTCTATTTAAGATACATCACCTTATCCGCTTCCTCTATATAACTAGTATGAATAAATTGATTTCTTAATTGTCATTCAATATGCTCTAGATGTGCAATAACTTCATTTAGCTTTGTCTCAAGTAAAGCCACGCTAGTCTCAATTTTGTTGATCTTTTCCGCCATTCCTTCAATACTAACGGCTAAGAAACCGTTATACATCTCTTGTGCACTTTGACTAATGAATTTATTCCTCATGGCCTCTTCCTTTTTCTTCAAATCCATCTCCCATGAAGTCATTTTCTCAAAATCTCTCTTTCTCTTATACTTTTAGGGCTAAAAATGATTCTGGGGTGAAATTCCATCACAAAACCCTTCTATTTATAGGCCTAAATCCTTCAAATAACTTCTAGGAACGTTCTAAAACTGCCATGAAACGTTTAAGTTAACCAATTGACTATTAAAGCTTCTAGAAATTGAATTTCGCACATGGTTTTTAACATTAAGCATCGAATATTGGCGCTCAAGCACCAGTGCTCAATTTTGCACAAGTCAATTTAACGTCCAAATACTCATTTAGCATGTCTAGATCACTAAATAAAGTCTTAAAATCATTACTAACACATAATAGTCTAAAAAATACTACCCTAATTTTTTTTAATCACACACAAACAACAATCAAAGCCAAAAACACACTGATAACTATGGTTTGCCTTCTACAAAGCGCTTGGTTTTACGTCGTCAGCCTGACGTAACTAGTGCTTATTCTGGTTGACCCAACATCATTCGATCGTTAAATTTACACTGATCCCCTACAAAATAAGGTTTTAGTCTATGAGTATTCACTTTAAATACTTTCTCAGTTTTAGGATTTTTGATATTCACAACTCCATAAGGATAAACTTTCATCACAACAAATGAGCCCATCTACTTGGACTAATTCTGGAAATTTCTTAACCTTGCATTATATAGCAAAACTTGTTGCCCTGGCTGAAAATTTTTAGTAAGAATCCTTTGATCATGCTACATCTTCATCTTTTCTTTGTAAATCTTAGCACTCTCATAAGAGTCATTCCTTATCCCTTCAAGCTCATTTAATAATAATAATCTTTTCTTACCAGCTTCTTTCAAATTATAATTGAACCCTTTAATCACCCAATATATATTATGCTTAAGTTCAACTGGTAAATAACAAGCTTTCCCAAATATTAGCCTATATGGGGACATTCCTATAGAAGTTCTGTATGCAGTCCTATAAGACCACAAAGCATAGTCAAGTTTAACTGACCAATTTATTTTTGTTGGATTCACAGATTTTTTTCATAATTTTTTAATTTCCTGATTAAATAGTTCAGCCAAATAACTTGTTTGAGGATGATAAGCAGTAACAATTCTATGGTTTATATGATATTCCTTTAATAATTTCTCCATTATGGCATTTCTGAAATGACTTCCCCCATTAGTTATGATAACTCTCGGCATCCCAAATCTTTAAAATATATTCATTTTCAAAAATTTTGATACACTTTGAGCATCACATCGAGGTAAAGCAACAGCTTCTATCCATTTGGATACATAGTCCACTGCTAATAGAATATATAAATTTTTGCATCACATCGAGGTAAAGCAATAGCTTCTATCCATTTGGATACATAGTCCACTGCTAACAGTATATATAATTTCAGAAAGATGGTATAAATGGTCCCATGAAATCTAATCCCAAACATCAAATATTTCAACTCCTAGTATATAATTGAGGGGCATCTCATTTCTCCAAGAAATATTACCTACTCATTGACATCTACCACAAGTTTTGATATAAGCATTAACATCTTTAAAAATAGTAGGTCAATAAAATCCAGATTATAAAACTTTGTATGTTGTTGTATCAACTCCAAAATGTCTCCCAAAATCAGAATTATGATATTTTTAGATATTTTCATATGTCTGTTCTAAAGGTACACATCTTCGAATAATCATATATTTTCCTTATTTATATAAAAATGGGTCATCCAAAAAATAAGTCTTAACTTCAGATATAAATTTTCTCTTCTGTTGGTATGTCATTCCATAGGGCATAATATCACTTACAAGAAAGTTCACAATGTCAGCATACCACGGAACACACCACTCGTTAATATTGAACAGTTTTTTATCTAAAAAATGTTCATTAATTTCTTTTTTCAAATTAGAGTAGCTTTTCTAACTCAAGTCTGGACAAATGATCAGCAATTTGATTTTCAGTCCCCTTCCTATCTACTATTTTAAAGTCAAATTCTTGCAAAAGAAGCATCCATCTTATAAATCTTGGTTTAACATCCTTCTTTTTCATTAAGTTCTTAATAGCAGAATGATCTGTATGCACTTTAGTTCCAATTAAATATGATCTAAATTTATCAAAGGCATATACTATTGCTAAAAACTTCTTTTCAGTTATTGCATACTTAATTTGGGTTTCATTAAGAGCTTTACTAGCATAGTAAATTACTTTGAAAATTTTATCATATATTTATCCTAAAACACCTCCAATAGCATAATCACTAGCATCACACATTAATTCAAAAGGTTTTCCCAATCTGGTGAAACTATAATTGCTGCAATGATTAATTTTTCTCTTAATAACACAAAAGCTTTTAGGCACTCATCATCAAAATTGAAAATTGCATCTTTCTCTAATAAATGGCATAAAAGCTTAGCAATTTTTGAAAAGTGTTTAATATATCATTTGTAGAATCCAGTTTGTTCTAAAAAACTCCTAATTTCTCTTACATCTGTTGGATAAGGTAAATTAGTGATCACTTGAATTTTACCTGGATCTACTTCCATACCATTTTCTGATATTTGATGTCCTAATATAATTCCTCCTGCTACCATAAATTTATTTTTTTCCCAATTAAGGACTAAATTTGGTTTTTCACAACGCTTAAGAACTTTTGATAAATGTTCTAAACATGAGTCAAATGAAATTCCAAACACTGAAAAATTATCCATAAACACTTCAATCCCTTTTTCAATTAAATCACAAAAAATGGCCATCATACATTTTTGAAATGTAGTATGGGCATTACAAAAACCAAATGGCATTCTTCTAAAAGCAAATGTACCATAAGGACTGGTAAAAGTTATTTTCTCTTAATCCTCAGAAGTTATTTGAATTTGGTGATAACTAGTATATACATCCAGAAAATAAAAGTATTTATGCCTAGCTAGTCTATCCAGCATTTGATCTAGAAAGGATAATGAAAAATGATCTTTCCTAGTGGAAAGATTTAATTTTCTATAATCAATACATATTCGCCACCCTGTAACTTGTCTGGTTGGTATTAAATCATTATTTTCATTCACAGTCACAGTTACTACTTTTTTTTAGAAACGCAGTGAATTGGACTAACTCATGCACTATCTGAAATAAGGTAGATAATTCTAGCATCTAACCACTTTAAAATTTCTTTCTTTACAACTTCTTTCATAACATGATTCAATCTCTATTGAGGATTAGCACTGAGTTTTCAGTTCTCTTCCATAAGAATTCTATGCATACAAATTGAAGGACTGATTCCTTTAACATGAGTTATTGTCCATCCAAAGGCTTTCTTAAAATTTTTCAAAATTTTCATCAATCTTATTTCTTCTTCCATCATTAACTTTGAGAAAATTATAACTGGTAAAGTAGAGGAATCACCTAAAAGGGCATATTTTAAATGATCAGGAAGTAATTTCAACTCAAGTTCTGGAAGTTTTTCGATTGATGGACAAAATGATTTATCTTTTTTTATCATATCTAAAACTTCAAAACTTTCACGAACATAGTTTGAATCTTCCTTAAAAAGATCTTCACATTGATCTAATTCCTCTTCTTGCTCGTGTTCCAAATCTTTTACTTCAGGTTTTTCTTCATAATTAGTTTTGAAATGACATTCACTCAGATATCTTATAACATCCATTTTATAACATTCATCATCTTTACCTTTTGCAGAATATTTCATTTATCTTGAAATTTTAAAAGTAACAGTTTGATCATTGACGCGCATAATTAATTCCCCTTTCTACACATCTATCATTGCTCTTTTTGTGGCTAGGAAAGGTGTCCCACGCGCATTGTTAAATCTCCTTTTTTTCACATCATCATTGCTCTTCCTGTGGCTAAGAAAGGTCTCCTCAAAATGATAGGTATCATCATTGCTCTTCTTGTGGCTAGGAAATGTCTCCCCAAAATGATAGGTATCTCTTTATCTTTGTCCTTCTGTGGCTAGGAAAGGTCTCCCTAAAATGATAAGTATCTCTTTATCTTCCTCCATATGCTTAGCACAATGAGAAATCAACAGGAAAGATAAATTGATCCACTTTCACTAGGACATCTTCTATAACTCCTTTGGGGTACGTTATCGAACGATCTATTAACTGTAGAGTTACAGTAGTAGGGGTTTTTTCTCATAATCCCAATATTTTAAATATTGATAATGGCATAAGGTTAACGCTTTCACCTAAATCACATAAGGCTTTCACATAAAATCTATCTTCTATTGCACATGGAATTGTAAAGCTACCAGGATCTGTAACTTTTCAGGAAGCTTTTTCTGAATTATAGCACTGCACTCCTCATTAAGTGCAACAGTCTCATTATCTTTAAACTTCCTTTTCCTATTGAGAATATCATTCATAAACTTTACATAGCTTGGAATTTGTTCAAAGGCTTCAACAAATGAAATATTAAATGTGAGCTTCTTAAATTTTTCCAAAAATTTTGAAAATTGCTTATCTAACTTCTGTTAACGAAGTCTTTGAGGAAATGGAGGTGGTGATTTTTTCAAATCAATTTTAGCAGAGAAATAGGTCTTTTAGAATCTTTTGGAGCATCCTCTTTTGATTCTTCAATTTCTTCTCTCTACTTCAGTTTCTTTTTGAACCTTACCTTCCAACTCTCTTCCGCTTCTAAGTTGAACGGCTATTACTTGCTCTTTATTTTGGTCTTTTGAATTTGTTTCAGTATTACTAGGAAGTGTTCCTTGGGATCTATTACTTTATTAATTTGCAATTTGTCCAAGTTAAGTCTCAATATTTCTAATTGTAGCTCCTTGGCTTTGTAACTGATTCCCCATTTGTAAAACCACTTCATCTCTGGACAACTTCTTCTCCTAAAATTGTGGATTACTATTGAAACCTGGAGGATAAGTAGATCTATAATTATTTTTCTCTTAGTTGTTCCAGTTTCCCAATGGGTTTACTTGATTGTTCCCCCATTATTGATTATTACCACCCGTAGTATTATTCCAATTGAAGTTTGGATGGTTCTTCAAACCTGGGTTATAATAATTAGAATAACGTTATTCTACTTATTATTTATGACATTCAAAGTTTCTAATGATGCTTGAGAATCTACCATTTATCCTAATGAATTCTCTTCAATCATAGAATTGGTTGAGAAAAATTCATTCCAAATTGGTCTAACTTCCTTTAAATTGTAGCAACTTGATTTGCTAACATAGTAAATGCATCAAATTCATGAATATTAGTTACTTTCTTAGGATTCACCCTCTCAGAAAGCCATTGAAAATTATTGGTAGCCATTTCTTCAATTAAAGCATAGCCAATGGTTTTGACATCAATGAACCACCAACAGCGGCATCGATAATAGATTTAAGAGATCCAACTAATTCATTATAAAAAGTTTAAATTATTAACCAATCTGGTATAGCATGGTGTGGACACTTTCTTAAGAGTTCTTAAATTGTTCCCATGCTTCATAAATAGATTCCCCTTCAAACTGATTAAATTATGTAATATCATTTCTAAGCTTCACAGTTTTTTATGGTAGAAAATATTTAGCAAGAAATTTTTGTACTAAACCATCCCAAGTTCTGATAAATTCAGGTGCTAATGAATTCAACCATTTTAGCTTTATCCCCAAGTGAGAAAAAAATAACCTAAGTCTTATGGCATCATCTGATACACCATCATATTTAAATGTAGTGCATAATTTTAAAAAATTAGCAAGATGTAAATTTATCTTCAGTTGGTGATCCCCCAAACTGATTATTTGATATCATTTAGATAATAGCAGGTTTAAGCTCAAATAGTTGGTGATCCCCCAAACTGATTATTTGATACCATTTGGATAATAACAGGTTTAAGTTCAATTGAATTAGCCACTACAGTAGGTTTTTGAATACTAAAATTAAGTTCATCTATCGTAGGGTTGACATAATCTCCTAAAGGTCTAAATTCTTGATGAATTTTAGTATTTTGATCATTTCAGTTTGCCATTTCGGTAAATTTTTTTAGATTTTTTAAAACTTTTAATTTTTCTGCTTTTTCTAATTTTCTTAACAGTTATCTCTAATTCAGAATCGTAGGACACTAGTCCTTCAGAACCTGAACTACGTATACACAAACTTAAAATAAAATAAAATAAAATAAAACACAAAAATTAAAATACTATAATAAGATATTCCTACAACAACTCTTAAAGTTTAAATAAGTCTTTCTAAAATAGAAATTTGCTTTCATTCAATCTCCATGGCAACGGTGCCAGAAACTTGATCCCGACTGTTTATATGCAACAATATAACAATGTATGCAATTTTATTTTTCACTTATGTTTCCTACTTTGCAACAACAC
>JXCR01111948.1:0-63868 GCA_002079205.1 Phalaenopsis hybrid cultivar | reverse complement strand
CACACACACACACACACACACATATATATATATATATATATATATATATATATATATATATATATATATATATATATATATATATATATATATATATATATATATATATATGCATGTATTTATGTATGCCCTTGTGTGCTTTACAAGCCCTTAATCCTAAAAAAAGCGTGATTAAAACTTTGGAGAAACTCTTTAGTAATTTCCTTTGGTCCAGTGGTGATGCTAAGAAAATTTGGGTTGCCTGGAATAGGGTTTGTAAGTCAAGTTTTTCTGGTGTTCTTGGTTTTAAAACTTTGCAACAAATTGCTGAAATCAATATGTACAAGCTTTGGTATAAATTCTGTATGAGAGAATCTCTGTGGGCCCAATTTTTACATCAAAATACTGTACTAATGTGCATCCTTCAATAGCTCTTTGGAAGGTTGGGGACTCTAAAATTTGGAAAGCTATCCTTCAAGTAAGGCCCTTTTCTAGACATTTCATCTTCTGGAATGATCATTGGAGTATGAACAATCCTCTTGATCACCAACACCAATCACAAGAACATGGTATGCTTGTTTCAGACTGTTGGATTGATGGTACCTTGGATGTTCATAAATTGAGGGCCCTCATTGGTGAGGACATTGCTTTACAAGTATCTTTGATTCCTATACATGCTACTGTTAAGGATATTCTTACATGGAAAATGAGTTCCATGTCCGTGGTCACTAAAATGATATGTTTCAAGCTACATACTTTCAATGATTGGTGTTGGGGTCATTTCATTTGGAATGCTCTAATATCTCATTCCATTTATTTCTTTTTTATGGCAGTTTTCCCTCTCTTTGCTTCCACTTGATGATATATTGAAGCTAAAGGGTTTGAAAATGGCCTTTATGTGCTATCTTTGCAAAAGTGCTGAGGAAATATACCCCCAGCTTTTTTATGAATGCTCTTATGCTAATGAGGTCTAGTTTTTGCTTGGGCATCTTGGGGTTGTTTGGCCCAAAATTGTGCTATGGAAGAGTATTTAATGACTTGAAAAGATGCTATTAATACAGATACAAAGCTCCATCACTTTCTTTTGGTCTGCTAGAATTAGCTACAAATATACCTCTTCCCTCCCCCACTCCTTCTCTTACAGTTTCTTATATTTTAATCCATTTTGCTAAGGCTAGTAGGGCTCTTAAAGCTGAGGGATTCTATCCTCAATCAAGGAGGATGCCTATACTCCTTAAATGCCAACTTGTGCCTTTAGGCTGGTTTAAAGTTAATATTGATGGTAGCTGGGCTGTTAAGGCTGGAGGCTTATTTATAGATCATTTGGGAAACTCTTTGTGTCATTTTGCTTCTCTAGTCACTGCTACTAGCCCTCTGGAAGCTGAATGTGTTTGCTCTAAAAATGGCCACTATATTTCAAAAAGCCTTTCTTATTTTTGAAACTGATTATACTTTACTTTATATCATGTTAATGAAGCTTCTAAGCCTTATTGGAATCTCATTCCTACATTCAAATGCATTTGGGACATAATTTCTAGTTATTAACTAAACGTGGAAATGAGTTTTATTTATAGGGAGGGTAATTCTTCGGCGGATTGGAATGCAAAGCATGATGCAAATGAACCTTTTGTTTCTTTACAACCTTCCCATAATCTAAGAACTTTATTACACGGTGATCTTTTGGATCTACCTCATATTTGGAGATAATTTAGCTTACTCCTTTTTTCTGCTCCTTCTGTTCAGTTTAATGGGTACACTCTTTTTTGTTTGGTTTTCCACACTGGGTTTGTATTTGTGCTTGGTTCTAGAGCATCGCAAAGGTTGCTTTTATACTTATTTTGGGATTGGCATTTTTAGAGGTGTTACGGCTTGGAATGTGCTTATGGTTTCTTCCATGTGTACTATGTTGTTCTTCTTTTGTATACCTTGATTGAGCAAGCTTTGGCTTAGATGTTTGGGCAATATATGGCTTGGAAAATTATGCAGGTTTCGGTCAGGAATTATGTGCTGGTTTTTGCTAGGAATTATGTAGGTTTCGGCTACAAATTATGTGCTTGGAGTGTTTCGGTGCTGCAAAATTATGCAAGTTTATCATTCACTCCTATTTCTGCTCCTTTTTTTCTTATTTCTGGTTGCCTTTTTGCATAAAGTATCTTACTTTAATGGTTGCACTCTATTCCTTGGTTTACCTACTGAACCTGCATTATGTTTTATCTGAATTTAAAAATTTCTTCCGTAATTTGATCAAGTCAATGACAATGGTTTCAGTTGCCGCCCAAAATGCAATTTTGATCGTTGCAACATATTTGAAGGTGTTTCGCTTTTATTTTTATATGCTTCAATGTGCTAATGGTTTCTTCCAAGTGTACAAGTAGGTTTTGGCTTGGATGTTTGTAGCGATTTTGGCTTGGAATTTTATGTAGGTTTTAAACTAGCAGCATGTGCTAGGAGTGCATTTTGTCCAATGGAGCTCTGATGCACATCATTGCGGTTTCTTCAATTATCCTCGATATGGTTTCATGTTTATTGTGGAGCATCTTTGCATTTCAACACCCCAACAAAAAATACAAGTTCTTCTCTTTTCTTTGGGATATTGTTTCCTATATTCCATGTCCTGCCCTGCTGCAACATTTTTTGGGTTGTTTTTTACAAGCAAATATTTTTCCGTTTACCTTATATTTGTTTGGGTTTACTTCCATGTTTTTTGGAGTTTTTCTTGGGTGGAGTTATACTGTGGAGGTGGAACCCCTATGGGTGTGTCAATTGTATTTTTGTCTTTCTTTGTAGAGGGGATCAACCTCCCCTCCTATTTTGTACCCTTTTTTTTATTTAATAGAATCGGAGCCGCATAATGCTCCTTCCCTAATACATACATACATACATACATACATACATACATATATATATATATATAATATAATGTGGGGAGAAGCTTGAGGAGATTTCAAATTAAAAATTGGTTTCACTAAAATTATTTTAAAGGAATAAACTTAATAATAGTTCTAAGCTTATTTTTAATTTCTAATTATATTAGTTAACTTTTGTTTGTAGAGTTCTCCAAAATTCTATCTTTTATTTTTCTAGAATTCTCAAGTTTAGCAAATTACAATTAATTGTGAAATGAATATAAAATTAGAATTCCTAACTAAAGTACTAGATGTTCTTATACCCTAGTTCTAGCCAGAGTTAGTGAAAATTTTTCAAAAGTTGTACCGTCACATTTTTAGGGCAACACTATAGGAATCTTTAATGAAACCCATTACCATAAGTTAAAATATTTGATTTCAAAAATAAGAGATTTACTTGATGACATGTAACGGTAAAGTTTGCGGGATTTTGACATGTTCTGTAACGTGCTTATTTTCTTTCATACTTAACACTTATTTTTAATGATACTGCACTTTAATGGGAGATATTTTCATGTTTTTGGTTACTGGTGTAATAAGTGAAGTAATTGGGATGAATTGGAGCGAAAATGGAGTAAAATATAGGCAAGTGAAACTTTTGGGCGTAAAATTTTGAACTTGGCACCTAAACGCCAGCTTTTAGTGCCTAGGCACTAGACCCTATCAAAATACAGAGAAGTTGGTGCTTATGCACCACATACCGACGCTTAGGCGCCAGTTCATTTTATGAGTGTCGACATTATTTTAGGTTGGAAAGTTGCCCGTAAGAAGTTGTCGGTCACCGGAATCGAAATCTCGTCGCCCGCTTCGGAAGGACGTTGAAGTTTAGAAAAGTATGAAATCAAACTGACCCCATGCTTTTCATAGTTTAAATGAAAGAACACTTTACCTCAAACCCTGTATCCATCCTGAAGGATAAACACAAGGCTTGAGGATGAGGCTTGATCAAATAAACTAAAGAATATATGACATCCGTTTGGTCTGCAAAACTTTTATATTTTCTGACAAGTTCCCCTATTTAATATAAAGAATTAAATAGGGTTTATATTAAGCTGGGTTCGGACATGCTTCCTATAAGGGCAAGCCCCTATAGTTCATTACATCTTAAATGACCAAAGTCAACTAAGAAGTCTCTCGATAAAAATCAGGAAACATTATCTTTAAGGAGTTTCAAAGAGTAGGACTTTTCAATGAGATCGGACATAGATGTGTGGAAGGGGATTGGTTCAAATTTAGAACATTTTATTGTAGAATATAGAGGAGGAAGAACTAGGGGATGTCATGGATCCAGAGGAGAACCTCAGTGACTTCTTAAGCTATCCTAATGTTGGGCTTCAATTTTGAGGAGAAATATTTAATTGTTTCATCCTGCCAATTTTATTTGTTAGGGTTTACATTTGTGTGAAACTATCACACACATAGCCTGGAAGATGTGAGGATTTAGGTCGTGACGAACGATAACCTCGAAATCCTAAGACAAGTTAATATATTGTATAGCAGGGCTATGCAAAGGCCTAAAGATAAGGTGAGGATTTACGTTGCATGAGAATAGCAGGGCTATGCAAAGGCCTAAAGATAAGGTGAGGATTTACGTTGCATAAGCAAGAAAAAAGGGCTATGCAAAGGCCTAAAGATAAGGTGAGGATTTACGTTGCATAAGAAAGCAACCTCGAGGTTAGGTCGTTACAAACGACAACCTCGGAATCCTAAGACGAGTTAGGGCTTATATTGTATAACACTAGGTCGTGACAAACGACAACTTCAGAATCCTAAGACGAGTTAGGGCTTATATTATATAGCAGGATACAAAGGCCTAAAGATAAGGTGAGGATTTACGTTGCATAAGCAAGCAACCTCAAAGTCCCAAATAGCCTGAAAGATGTGAGGATTTAGGTCGTGACAAATGATAACCTCGGAATCCTAAGATGAGTTAGGGCTTATATTGTATAGCAGGGCTACACAAAAGCCTAAAGATAAGGTGAGGATTTACGTTGCATAAGCAAGCAACCTCGAAGTCCTATGTATTTAGCCTAAAGATAAGGTGAGGATTTACGTTGCATAAGCAAGCAACCTCGAAGTCTTATGGCTTTAATAAGGTGAGGATTTACGTTGCATAAGCAAGCAACCTTGAAGTCCTATGGCTTTGTTGTTTATATCTAAGGAAGGAAGATTGGTTTAGCGAATCCTAAGACGAGTTAGGGCTTATATTGTATAGCAGGACTATGCAAAGGCCTAAAGATGATTGACAAACAACAACCTCAGAATCCTAAGATGAGTTAGGGCTTATATTGTATAGCAGGGCTATGCAAAGTCCTAAAGATAAGATAAGACGAGTTAGGGCTTATATTGTATAGTAGGGCTGTACAAAGGCCTAAAGATAAGGTGAGTATTTAGTTGCATAAGCAAGCAACCTCAAAGTCCTATGGCTTTGTTGTTTTAAGTCTAAGGAAGGAAGTAGTTGCATAAGCAAGCAACCTCAAAGTCCTATGGCTTTGTTGTTTAAGTCTAAGGAAGGAAGAATGGTTTAGTTGAGGAAGACAGGTTTTTATGTTGAAGATGACCGTGCTGCCCACCATGCTAGCTCTAAGCTCCCTGCTGCGACGAGTTTGAGTTTTCTAGTGTGTCAAGTTATAATGCCAAATCAGGTGGCGCTTTGGTTGAAGTTCTTTAGATTTTCTGGGGCATGTTAAAGTTGATTAGAACGACACCGATCCTACGGTTCCCTCATTCCGACACCACTATTTTCTATTGGATTCACTTAGTCCAAATGAACATACTTAACTCAACTTAACGAGTTCCATAATTTTGTTTAGACCGTGGGAAGCCCTGTTAGCAACCGTAGGTTAACTCCTCTGAGGAATTACCGATCATCCGATAGAGACATCTTAATTCAGGTGCAATTGTAGTTTTGTGTGATGTTTGTGATTAAATTTTGAGTTATTTTATATTTTGAATGTTGTGGGGGTGAATTTTATCTTGGTTGATTTTAATTTTGGTTTTGGTTTTGATTTTGTGGCTATCCTTATAGTTTTAGTTTTCATGCAGGGTGGCATCGTTGTTTAGCATGCAAATTTGCAGATATAAGAGTACAATATGAAAGTACAAGAAAGACCACTGAAAACTGTAAAAGCGTACCTGACGAGTCTTCTCGTTCCACCACCTGAAACTTAAAATGCATGTTAGGGCAATTTATATAGAGGCGAAGAGTAAGGTTTTGGTAGTTTTCCTAACTCTATGTCATATCTTGGTGGGTCCTTAAGAGTTTTGTTAAGGATGATGTTGCCAAGCAAAACATATTAAGTTGAGTAGATCTCCGAGGTATCCAACAGATCTAGAGAAAGAAATAGGTCCGTGCTACTCTCTCGATGCCTGGTGGAAAATCTAGAGTTCTTTTAAACTTATTATGTTGCTTAATAAGTCATCCTATAAATACCCTTAATGCTCAGCGAACATTGATGTCTCAATTATCCTTAAGAATAGGTTAATTATCACTTGTGATTCAATTTAAAAATTATGTGGGTGAAGACCCTTAGAGAGACAAGTTAGTGTTGTTGGAAACTTAGCCAAATTTTAACCCAAATTGGGCATGTAGTGTTTGAAAGATGTTTTAATTTTCAATGATATTTACTTTTCTAATCTTCATTCAAATGAAACTTGATTTAGCCTAAGTCACTACAAAGCCCTTAATACCTATGTGAGTGTCTTAATTAATTTTGAAAAGGTTAAGCTTTAGGTGGTCATGATTCATGATTGGAATTTTATTTAAAAATTAAAATAAGTGTATTAAATTGATTAATTATTGACTTCAAAAGTCATACCCCTAAGTCTTGGGTTCATTTTATTTTAATTAACTTCCAAATTTTAATAATTTAGAAATTTATTAGTTAATTTTATTTGAAAATCAAAATAGGGGTATTAAATTGATTAATTATTGACTTCAAAAGTCAAAGTCCTAGGTTCATTTTATTTTAATAAACTTCCAAATTTTAATAATCTAAAAATTTATTAACTTACCTAGATTCATTTTTAATAAACTTCCAAATTTTAATAATTTAGAAATTTATTAATCTTAATTAAGAAAGTGCAATTAGTTTCTACCAATTAACATAAACTTCCAAATTTTAATAATTTAGAAATTTATTAACTTAATTAAGAAAGTGAGATTGGTCTCTATAATTAACCCCCTTGTGTTTCAAACATCAAATAAATTGATTAAGATCAGAGGTTACCCATTTCCCTTCTTGAATTAAGCTTAAATGTTAATTAAGGCTAAATTTCCAAAATTACACATTTGCCCTTAAGGCTCTATCACTTCATAATTTGTCAAATTCAACTCAAATGACTATGGAATGTTTATTCTACATCATTCATGGGTCAGTTAAGACATCAAAAAAAAATGTGATTTTTCAAAATTTAATTTAATTTATATAATTATTTTCATGCAAAAATAAAATTTTTCAAAGAAAATTCCTAACTTGACCAAGGTAAATCTTAATCCCTTGCAATTTTTACTCGAGGTAACTTTAAACTAGAGAAGCCTTTGGACCAAATTTCATGATTTTTTGAATTTTATGTGAATTTTAAGAATTATTTTAAGTTCTGGGGTATTTATTAAATATAAAATATTTTAAATTGAAAATATAAGTTTTGTATTTTTGAAAAGTCTCCCTGAGGTCAGAGAACTCAGAGGAGAAGATTTTATATTTTTCTAATTTTTTTTGATTTATTGGAGTTATTTTAATGAAAACTCACTTTTAGCCTTTAAAAATCATTTTTAGGCTTTAAAATTCAATATCTTTATTTAGAAAATCAGGAAAAATATTCTAATTGTTCCTAAGTGCTTAGGAAGAAATTTAGAACATTTCGATGAGTTTTATTATTTTTGTGATTTTTAGGGATTTTTAATCATTCAAATATTTAAAAATAGGTTAAAAATCAAGTTTTTATTCTAAATATTATTTTATTTTTAAAAAATACGTGTGATCATAGAGAACACAAAAAACTAAGTTTCATAATTTTTTTAGTTGTATTTTGATTTTTAAAAATCATTTAAATTCTAAAAGTAATGTTTATCTTTAAAAATCAACTTAAGTTATCAAATGTTTATTTTTAAAAAATACCCCTGATCACAGAGAACTCAAAAAACTTAGTTTCATAATTTTTTTGTTGTATTTTGATTTTTAAAAATCATTTAAATTCCAAAAGTAATATTTATCCTTAAAAATCAACTTAAGTTATCAAATGAACTCAAAATATTTTGAAATCTTTATTGTGAGTTCTCTGGATCATAAAACATAGTGGAGATTAAAAATAAAGTCATTTAAATATTTATATTTTCTAAAATTAATTATCTTAATGACTTAGGTTTTGTAAAAATTAGGTATATTTTAAATGACTTGTCCTATGAAATTATTTCCAAAAGCTTCTCTGGTCATGGTGGACCTTTCAAAATTTTGTTAGAATTTTCTAATTTGATTATTTTAAGGAAATAATGTGCAAAAACTTGAAAAATATGGATCTCTGTATAGGAACCTTTTCTGACTTTAGAAAAATCAGAGGATGTTTCCCTTAATAGAGGCTACAACATGCCAAAATTTCAAGCCAACGTGATGTGTCAATATGCATGGAAAAGAAAATGATTCAAAAAAGTATTTAATTAATTAAAAATAAAGTATTCAACAAACGGACTTGAAATTTATTCTATATTATTCTCCCTGTTCACTGAGCAAGAGGGTATTTTTATTTTATTTTTGTGATTTTTCTACACAAATTTATGGATTTTATAAGTTTGGGGGTATTTAAATAAATAGAAGCTGAGCAAGAGGGTATTTTTATTTTATTTTTGTGATTTTTCTACACAAAGTTATGTATTTTCAAGTGGTATTTTTATTTTATTTTTGTGATTTTTCTACACAAAGTTATGAATTTTCTAAGTTAGGGGTTTTTAAATAAATAGGAAAAAGCCCTATTTATCTATTTAAACAGTGCGTGCTGAATAGATCCTAGGCAGCTCCAAAGGCACGCATGGTGCACTCTGGTTGGACGCCGCCGTCCACGTAACTGCTGACTCGGCCTGCGGTTTATTTCCCAAAGCGCTGTCCGACACGATCTTCTCCGTTCATTCGATACACGCCCCGTCATCGTCCCCGATAGAATGATCTCGTGACCGTCCACATTAAAACCCTAAGATCTCAGCCTAGACTCAACCAAATCACTTTAGGTTTGATCCTATGGACTCATCTAAGTGAGATGAACACATCAATATGATAATCAAGCAATCAAATTAACTCTAAGCAAATAGAGAATCAAAATAGGCTCGGGAGGATGTGAGGTTTTATACCTTTGCTCTGAGAAGTGAAGCTTCAATCAGAGGGTCTTGGCACATTCTTTGGGGTCCAAGGAGGTTAGGGATTGAGTCTCTGGTCTTGGTATAAGTCCTAGGTGTGGATTCGACCAAGCTCGAATTTGGGTGTTGGTCTAGAGCTATGATAGAGGCTCTATGGAAGGGGGATTTAATGGGGCTTTAGCTTCTTTCACTATTGTGAAGGTGTGGGTGAAGTTAATTTAGGTTTTGTGGACTGTAGAGGTGTATTGGTTTCTGTCCTTGTTTTCGATAAGGTTTCAAGCTCAAAATTGAGCTCCGATAGTGGGAATTGGTGGGGGAAAGTAGTTGGAATGCACTGAGGGGATCTTAGGGAAGCTCTGTGAGAAGTTTGGAGAGGCCTCTATAAGAAAATTTTTTCAATGCACCTCCCATGGTCGTGGAGGTGAGTTTTTATAAAAAAAGCCATAGGGTGGCTCTCATAGCATAAGTTTGGGTGCATTGTGGTGCTTAGGTGGAGGGCAGAGGAGCTTCATCAATTAGTTTGGTTGAGCTGGCCTCTAGGTTTGATTTGGGTGAGGTGCCATGGGGGTGGCTCTCAATTTTGAGCTTTTTCGGCCACTAGGCTGGCCGACCGGCCAGAGAGAGGTAGCTAGGAGCTCAGGGAACCCAAGGGAATATGTCACAACAATTTAGTGCAATAATACCTTATTTTGGTAAGGATATCTTCAGCACATGCTTTTTTGGAAATAATATCCCTTAATTTGGGGGACCTTTGGTACATGGCTTGATTTAGATGCTTTCATGGTGTTTGGACTGGTCACTAGGTCCAACTAATGGCTGTGGTGGAGTCAATTTGGTGACTTGAGGGTGGTTAGGTCACATTTAGTGCATGGGTTCAAGTGATCAAAGCTTAGGTTTGGGCTAGGTTAGGCATGCCAAATGACCCACATAAATGTTTCATTTTGTGTAGAAGATCATAAGGAACAAGTTTAGTGAATGATGGAAGTGGTTTTGAGCTCAATTGAAGGGTCAATTTGAGGGAATTTTGAATCTTAGTTAATTTGGTCATGTTGGGCTAATCTTGGGTCTAGCTTGGGTTAGCCTTGGGATAAGTCAAAAATTATTATTTTAAATTGTCAATAGCGACCCTATGAAGAGTTTTCAACATGAATTGGGTGCCAATTTGGGGGTTAGGCAATCAATTGGGTGAAATTTGGGGACTTTGTTAATTTGGGGCTAAATTTGGGAATTTTGGATTTAGGCCAAAGTCAAATGGATTTGAGGCTTCACCAAGGCCAATTTATGGTTGATTTTGATGTATAAGGATGTTATAAAGATTTTTCAACATTAATTAGGGCCAATTGACTAGGATATGGGTTCAATTTGATGAGATTAGATCATACTTTCAAAATTGGGGTTTTGACCAAAATCAAAATTGGGCTCAAATCATGTGCCAATTAAGCTTTGATTTGGTCTATATTGGTCATATANTAAATGAGGTCAATTCTTCCTTTAACTCATCACATCTCACTAACTTACTTCCAATTTCTAACAGAATCACTATACAAATATATTGGGTACTTATAAATGATTTAATATATTATAATCCCAAAGATAAAATTATCCCTGATATATTGGCTCCTAGGCACCAATCTCAGACATCATCTAATCCTTTAAATTAAGCACCTCTAATAGTTAAAAGGATAGTGTAAATTCATCCACATATTACTCATCAAATAGGTTAGCTACTCCTACCAAATGAAAACAAGGTCAAAGAAAGGAAGTAATAAATTTGAGATGGAGTTGGCATTGATAAATTCATAATGTCTCTTCTAAAACTCAAGTCTGAGTTAGACCCGAGTTGTAGTGGAGTCGTCAACCAAACTACTACAAGAGAACATACAAGTCTAAACATAATAAGAATTTAATAAATCACCTCCCTCATGACACATAGAAAGCAAATCAAACCAATAACAATCCAAACATCTACCAATCATCAATCAAACTGATCAATCCACACTAAGGAAAACACAATACAACACTAACAATCATGAATCTAAGGAATACTAAATCAAACCACACTAATAAGTATGGGTTGCCTCCCATAAAGTATTTGGTTTAACGTCGCTAGCCCGATAAATGATTTTACCTGAATCAAAATTCCAATTAATTAATCTATGATCAATCGCCCAATCTTTTCCAGATCCAGGGATTCTTACAAAGTCCTCAAATTTAAAATTTTCTTTTAGCTCTTCTTTTTCAGATTGATTCATATCCTTATTCCTCATGTTTCTTTCTAGATCCAATATTTTTCTAGTAATTTTCTCATTTTATATATTAATATCATCCTTAAATTTTATAATAAATGGATCTTTATAAGCTACTTTATGATCTCCCAAAATTTGGATCAGATTCTCTCTAGATAATTCAGATCCTGGATCAAATTCTTCCATGTTACTCTTGTATTTCAAGTTATTTTCTAATTCTTCTGGAATTTCTTCCATTGGTCCTTCAATATCCTTATCCTCATCTCTCAACTTAAAGTTCTTTCTAAACATATCTTCAAATTCTCTTCTAAATATTAGTTCAATAATTTTAAAATGCTCATCATTCATTTCTTTAGAATTTATCTCAGGGTCACTAGGTAAAATCTCTAGGGGGGTAATTGTTAATTGCATTAATAATCTGACTCAACATCAACATCTCATTCATTTTGTCTGTATACCACAAAATATGCCATTTAGTGACTTTGAATAACTCTTTCATAGATCTTTTATTGATTTTATCATTCAATTCAGGTTCATCTTGTGATTGAGTTGAATATGAAGATATAAAGACTGGTGGTGTAGATGAATTCTCTATATATGTAGGTTTTAAAATTGTATGGGGTATATTCATTTTAAGTTCATGAGATTTTTCAACCGATGGAATTAAAAGTTTACTACTTTTAGTAACGTCCATCATTTCACACCTCTTCTGAACATACATACAGTCTTCTTTAAACAACATTTTAGACTCATCATGAAAGTCCATTTTGATCTCATCTGTTAACTTACTCTCAAAACATTTTTGAAAATGGTTTTTACTTAGATAATCAATTTCATCCATAAAATAATAATCAACATCTTTTCTATCAGTTGGATACTTCATAGCCTTTAAAACATCAAAAGTGGTTTCATGGTAATTAATATTCATAATTTTTCTCTTTTTCATATTTTTGAATTTTTCTAACAGTTCTTTCTAATTCAGAATTGTAAGGTACAAAGTTTTCAGATCTTATACTATGCATAAACAAAATAAAACAAGTAATTACTCTAAACAAGAAAATGTTCAAACTAAACTATAAATGCTTTTTTTTTATTTTAAAATAAAATAACTAATATTTTCTGTTACTTCCCCAACAAAGGCACCAACAACTTGATGTGGGATTCGAGAAAAATTATTATTAAATTAATAATAATGATGCAATGTAACCTAAACAATAATGTAACTTTAATGAAATTAATTTCTCTTTAAAACCTATTTTAAAGTCCCAATTCCCTTTTACATAAAACACAAGTATACATATCTTTCAACTATTACAGGGCTCTAATGGAGTCATAGATATCGATCTCACAGGGAAGCTGGAAATATATATAAGCTTGTTATTTATATTTTATTATAAACTAAAAATAAAAACAACGTAAAGTACGAAGTTTGAATTTAAACTACTTAAGTGAAATGCTACTAAATATGCAGATGTACGACTATTACAAGTAAATTAAACTAAATGCTAAACTTTCAAAAGTAAATTGCTGAAATAAAATAAAGGTTTTTGTTGATGAAAAGTTCAAGTATGAGAAAACATCCTTCCCATTTACAATGGAAAATATGGCTTGTGAAGAATTTGAATTCATTTGAAAAATATATTTAAAAACTATTTTGTGCCAAATAGGAGCAATCCTATTCTCTACCCTCTCTAGAGAACTATAAAGAATATTGATTAATCCTGAGTTTGGTCCCTAATTCGGTGGTTAGGTTGGGAGGATGCCGGCTGTCACTCCAGAGCTCCCACTACTCCCTCACATGAGGGTTAACATGCTCGCATTAGTTTCCAATCAACTGAACCAAATTGGGGATTCTAATCTATCACCTTAAAATCTTCCAATTGTACATCCAACAAAGTATATTTCCCTATTTATTTGCACCCAATCCTATGGATGAAATACCCTCCTATGAAATCAAATGTGATTGTCCCTTTATTGTAGAAATCATATCCCCTTTTCAGAACATATACTTCTCAACACATTTTAACAATTCAATTGGCCAGATCGAAAAGTAAATGAAGATTAGAGTTCAAATTATAAAAAATTATTGACATTTAAAATCGTAGAAAACAAGATCAATTCTTCATAAAACCATTTCTTCAAAGTAGGAAGAAGGGTAAAGAAGACTACTCAGAATTCATGAGAAGGATACAATAAAACACAGATTTCATTTATAAAAACAAGTTTAAAAACAAAAGAAATAAAAAATACAACTTAACTCACAATCCGTCCCAAACAAATCCTTAGAAGTTCTCTCCAAGCCTTTTCCTCTATACAATCACTCCCAATTCTCTCTTAGAAATGTAATGAAGAAGAAATCTCTCACCTTTCCTCTCCTCTTACATACCTAGAAGAAAATCTCCTATTCTCTCTCTCTAACTCACACCAATTCTCTCTCTCCCTCTCGTCACACTCTAGAAGTTCCTCTTCCTTTAGGGCTGCTTCCTCTAAAAAGAGTATCAATTTCCCTCCAAAGTTCAAAAGTCAAATCTTTGAATTTTAAAAGATGTGCCTCCTTGTTCCAAGAGTCAAATCCCTTCAAATTGGAACCTTCCATAGTGTTTAAACGCATTGAATCACTCCATGGGGTGTTTAGAATAAGTGTCTCTCTGAAAATAAGCACAAAATTCATCTCAAACCATCTTAATTTGAAAATGTCATGCCTGACGCATCACGCGCCATCACTTTGGATTTTGGAGCATCATGCTCCAAACCCCAAAATTAGCTGTTTTTGCTCAAAATTTCACTTCTTTTGCCATTTTTTCTCCAAATGCCTAAAAATAGTATACCTGCAACAAAAATACTGAAAAACCTTTTTTTAATGTGCAATATCACAAAAAATAGGCATAAAAAGGGTACTTAAAACATTATATTATTTTTGTGTATCACGTATTGACCATAGGATGTGAGTTGAAATTTAGGTACCGACCCCAAATATGGGAATCTAAATTTAGGAACTGACTCTGAGGATTTTTTAGTGCAAAAAACTTGGCTGAAAGAATTGTAGGAACTTGTGAACATTTTGTGGAGAGTTTAGGAATCTTATGAGAGTGGAAGTTGTGGAAATTTCTATGAATGGTGGAACTTGTGTTGCAAAGAGTGCGAATTTTTGAGTAAATTTATTATTTCTATCATTTTCTCTTATTATTAGTATATTTTACAAATTTTATGTTATTTCATTCTCTTTTAGCTTTGAATTTTAATTTCATTTATTCTTAGACTTTCTTTGTATATTTCTTTGTTCATTACAGCTTGGGACCAAAGCGTTCTCCTGCGGCCTTTTACCAATCACACAAATGCAGTACTTCAAAAACACATGTTGAAGCAACAATAAATGATCTTTGTTAATTATTTTCTGAAATGCAATACAACTGCTCATATGTTGACACCGCCCAAAACAACATCATTAATACATCCATGTAAAAACTGTAATCTCCTCTATCATGTCCTCCCTGCTCTGGCGTTGATCAAAATGTGGGAAACATATGTTTGTCCCCTGAGGCCATCTTGTGATCAAGCTAACATCTTAAGCTAAGCTCAAGGACAAAAATCCCCTCGTGTATACTTAGAGGTACAACTATCTCACAGCTTGACCTGAAATAGTCCCTTCAATTCTAGGTTGGGTCGATATTCATACGGTGCCTTGCTATCATCCATCCTTCGTAATGTAACTAAAACTCTTCTTTGTGGAACTCCTGGGATGTAATGCTTTGCCAAATCTGCTCCATTTCCTTTCAAAATCAACATTGATCCTACTGACTGAGGAATCTTTAAAAGTCATCGAAATTCCCTAAGGTCGATAATCTGTATTTTTTTCTAAATAAAATATTACTCTTTCTCATGAATGACACCGGACAAAAAAGTTTTAGAAAGCCATGATGATCAATGTGCGGTAGGATACCGTCTCCCTCTTCAAAAATATTGATGATACAACTATTTAGGATGTAATCTACTGGCAAAACTCACCAAGCCACCATTCTCTTAATTATTTTGTTTATTATAGATGGCATGGGATCCATTTCATCATGTTTCAGGATGCCTAGGGAGTTCCCCTCCTTGTATTTTATGAAATTATAGGAACAACCACACTGGATGGTGATTTTATCTTCCCCCTCACCCAATTTTGTAGCTCTAAGTATGTCTTCTCTTTAGCAATCCAGCTTGACCTCTGTCACTTAAGTCAAACACGCAATCCAACATCTTCATTTCTTTGCTTTTAGAAAATACTCTGGTATGTAACTCGAGTCCCTCCAAAATATTGACAAACTTTCCCAAGATTTTAATAAAGTGCTCAAACTCTTGCTTTTAAAATCTGCTCTTCTTCTCCAACTAAGACTTGGGAATCTTCTGTGACTGTCGGAGCTGCTCCTCTGGCTCATCTCTAGAAGCAATCCATGGTCATCGTGGCTTAATAAACTATAGTATGTATGGCTCTACATCCGGGTGCTCCGTACTTCTGAACATCATCAAGGCTCATGTATACTCTTCAAAAGTTTCATAACGCTCAAGGTGGAGATCATTACATTATGGGCACTCTGTAAATGCTCTTATCGATGATGTATGCCTTGGTATATCTACATTTCATGTCAGACATCTTGCGTAAAACTCGTCAAGTGGACTCTGTAATGGCGCAGGCTCTACGGGGTTTTCTGGCTTATCCTCTGTAACTAGAACACTAGTGAAAATCTCTTTTGGTGACTTTTCATGAACTTCCTCTTCAGGAATTAGGGTGAGCTCCATATCTGTCTCTCTCATATGCTTCCTCTCTAGTCGATCCAAAGCCCTATTTTTATGGCGACTAGCAGTCCTGTGTTGTGTCCGTCCTAATGGTGCATCTAAAACTCTCTCTAAGGTAGCACCGACCAACACACCTATCGGCGTCATGACCACGTAATGTATGTAACTAAACATCTTCACTGGGTCCTATTTTCTGGAACTTTCTCTGACTTCTTCCTCTTTAATGACAATTACTCTTTAGTGTTGATTCTCATTACTAACTTTAATCCTTCCACCTCTTTGTGACTGACTATACTCATCAAGGGGCCTTCATAATCCTCATTGACTTGTCCATAATCTATGTTAAAACTTATAATGATACCCCGTGCCACCTTCTCTTTGTTTAATGTGAGATTCAAGCCATATTTAAATATGAAAATAAACCTCATACATGACAGTTCCTTGCGAGACAAGATGGGAAAAACATCAGCCCATTGAAATTCTAAATGACAATAACAATAGCAGCTCATTATTAAGTGGATTTAAGTTATGTATGTTAATTTTATTTAGTTATATTCTATGAAGTTTGAGATTTATATGAGTAATTTCTATGTAAGAATTTTATTTCATTAGGTTTTATTTAATTTTATCAAATTTCATTGCAGAATTATTGGGACCCAATCACAAACACTTGCCATATATCTACTCTTGGAACTAGTATTGATCTCAGAATTCATCTTGTGAAAAGTCAAGTTGTGTAACCTTTCGCCCTGGGAATCCACTAATTGCTAAGATCCCCCTAAGTAAACTTTATCTACCACAAACGAGCCCTCCTAAGTTAGCTTAAACTTTTCCACCTATTTTGAGATGTGCAAGAATAAGCTATCTAAGAACAAGTATGAGGTCACCAACCTTGAACGTTCTTGGGGGGACTAGCTTATCATGGGCTTGAATCATCTTTGCCTAGTAGAGTTCCATGTTTTGTTGCACTATTAATTGCTTCCCTTCAAGACTTTCTAATTGTACAATTCCAATCTTGACATTGTCTTATGCTATAGCCTGATTGGCCATGACGACTTTGAGAGAAGGAAACTGAACCTCTAATGGAAGTACTGCCTTGGATATGCACACGAGCGCATATAGTGTAGATTACGTTGGAGACCTGACCGTTATTTTGTATGCCCACAAAGCCTCTAACAACTTCTCGTGCCATCCTCTTTTGTTATTGTCCAATATTTTTTTTAAAATTTGCACGAGGGTTTTATTGAAAGCTTGCTAGACCATTTGCCATAGGATAGTAAATCATAGAGTACCTCCAATCGATCATGTACTGATACACTGAAAATATATGCATTTTAGACCCATATTTAATACCTATGTTTGGTAATATTGCACTTTAATGGAAGGTATTTTGTTGTTTTCTTGCAGGTTGTTGATTTTTAGGGTTTAAAGCACAAAGGAAGCAAAAAGGTGAAATTTGGAATCAAAATGACGTTTTTGAGGAAATACTCAGCGTTGGCAGTGCTAAGTTCAGCACCAATGATACTGAACAACTGAATACTGGAGGATTTTTACTCAGCACCAACGGCGCCAAAGGCGGTTCAGAGCCCGTTTCTAGAAGGTTCAATGTTTGGACAATTTTTGAAGAGTTTTTGGAGGCACCTCTTGGAGAACCAACCTTAGGTTTTATTTGGGGCCAAATTTCTTCAGAAAAAGTGCTCCTCTACGTTAATTTTTTGCTTTACAATATTCCAACATGCCACATTTCCATAATCCATCTTCATTCCACCACATATTGGAGTCAATTAATAATCTTGCTTTCATAGTTTAAAGTTTTTGTGGTTAGATTTAGTGTGAAACTTTCTGTAGGAGTGTTGGAGAAAGAGAAAGTGAGAGAGTTTTTCTTCCTGCAATTCTAAGGCAAGGCTACAAAGGATCTGCTTTGAGAAAGAGTTCCAGATAAATTTGTTTGTTTATTTAGTGTTGTATGAACTTTCTTTTATATATTAAATTTGTGTTTTGTCGTTTCTTTCTCATGAAGTCTGAGTAATTTCCTCTATCTTTCCTCCTACTTTGAGATATGGAGAATTGAAGAGATAATATGAATGTGCCATAATTAAAATATAAAATAAATTGTGATGATTTTTCAACTCCAAATTTAATTTACTTTTCAATATGGCCAATTGATTTGTTAAAATATGTTTTGAAACATATGATCTGGGAAATGGAGTATGCGTTCTACAATAGAGTGAGGATCACATTTAATTTCATGAAGGAGAAGTTCATTCATGTAATTAAGTGTAAATGAATAGGGAAATATTCTTTGTTGGGTGTGGAATTGGAGAATCTCTAGGGTGACAGACTAAAATCCCTAATTTGGTCTTAGTGTTTAAAAACTAAAGCAAGAGTTAGCCTTCAGGTGAAGAGAAGTGGGAGCTCTGGAGTGGGAGCCACTATCGAGCCTAGCCACGGATTTAGGGACTAAACCTAAGATTAACTAATGATTTTCTATGCACTGTATGAGAGTAGAGAATAAAAATTGCTCATATTTGACACAATATATATTATAAACATTTATGTCATCTTATTTCACCAGAATTTCATTGTAGTGGGAAAGATGCTTTTTCACATAAGAAATCTTCATTACATAAACAAAGTTAGTAGATTAGTAGTTATTATTAAATATTTGCATTTCAGTTTTGCTAGTAGTTAAGTAATTTTGTTTGGTTAACATATCAACATTTGAAATTAGTGACAGTGATTTCTCTTGATTTTCTGTAAATTTCCTGTTAAAATTTATCATTGCTAATTTACACCTTCCATCTGGGATCGATATTTAAGGCTTGAATAAAAAGTTCATTATTACTTGATAACGATACATATACTTGCGTAGAATCCCATTATTAATTATCTATAATTATATATATTTTACACAACTTACTTTTCATACAAGGATCAAGTTTTTGGCGATGTAGTGGTGTCAACTTCATAAATCCTTACATATATAAAATTAGGATCAAGTTTTTAGCGCCGATTGCATGGGGAAGGTAACAGTTAAATTTAATTAATTAAATAGTTTTGATAAATTAGGAAATTTAGAGAATATATATATATATATATATATACTATACAAATATATAAAAACACAAAATATTTTTTAAAAATAAAAAAAAATCCAAAAAGAAATTTAATTAAGATTAATTTTTTAGAGAATTTTACTTAGCTTTATTTATTTATGCGAAATATTGGATCTGAAGGTTTTGTACCTTATGATTTAGAATTAGAACGCACTATTAGAAAAATTCAAAAACAACAAAGAGAAATTAAGAATTTGAAAGAAATGGTGAATAATATAGAAAATCCAATAAATGAGAATCGACAAAGTCCTTTAAAAGATTATGCAAATCCAACAGCAGATGAACTTCATTTAACTATTCAAAATTCTACTATTACTGCTAATTCATTTGATCTTAAACCTTATATTATCCAAATGGTGCAAAATAATCAGTTTGGAGGACACCTACTGAAGATCCTAACTTACATCTTGCTAGTTTTCTTGAAATTTGTGCTACTTTTAAACTACTGAAGATCCTAACTTACATCTTGCTAGTTTTCTTGAAATTTGTGCTACATTTAAATATGTCGGAGTGTATAATGATGTTGTTAGGCTTAGACTTTTTTCCTTTTTCTCTAAGGGTTAAAGCCAAAGCTTGATTAAATTCATTAGCACCTGGATCTATTAGAACTTGGGGAGAACTATCACAAAAAATTTTTGGCTAAAAATTTTCCATCCTAAAAAATGGCTAGACTTAGAAATGATATTACATCTTTTTGTTAGTTTAAAGGGGAATCAATATATGAAGCCTGGGAAAGATTTAAGGATCTTCTTAGAAAATGTCCACACTATGCTTTACCAGATTGGTTAATAATTCAAACCTTTTATAATGGATTAGTAAGATCATTAAGATCTATTATAGGTGTTGCTCTGGGTGGATCATTATGAAACCTTAAATGCTATAAATAATTGAAATAACAATCCCTATTCTAACTGTTTTAACCCTGGATGGAAAAATCACCCTAATTTTAGTTAGAATAATTATAATAATTCAGTGAATCCATCTGGAAATCTGAGCAATCATGGAAATCCTAATTTTTGACCATATTATCCTCCAGGATTAAACTCAAATCCTAACCCACAAGTTAAGGAAAAGAAGTTGATGATGGAAGAAGTGATGTTAAATAAGGGAAATCAAATCCAGAATCAAGGGGCTGCTATTAGAAATATTGAAAATCAATTAGGACATATTGCTACTGCACTTAGTAATATACGTTCTGGAATTCTTCTGAGTACTATGGAAGTTAATCCAAAAGATCAAAATAAAGAGAAAATAAAGCGATTCAATTACGAAGTGGAAAAGAAATAGAAACAAGGATCCATAGAGAAATTGAATTTAATGAAGAGAAGGAAGAAATGGAAAATGATCAACAGAAAAATGAACAACACAGGTTCCTTTTGAAAAACTATCACCTCCGTTTTCTCAAAGACTGAAGCAGAAGAGTAAAGATAAACAATTTACAAAATTTTTAGAAATCCTTAAAATGTTAATGATAAATATTCCTTTTTTTGAAGATTTGGAACATTTATGAAGGATGTACTAAATAAGAAAAGGAAGTTTACAGATCATGAGACTGTTACACTCAGTGAAGAGTGTAGTGCTATTATTCAGAAAAAGCTTCCTAAAAAACTAAAAGATCCTAGTAGTTTTACTATACCTTGTGCAAATGGAGAAAAGTTTTATGGAAAAACTTTATGTGATTTAGGAGCGAGTATCAATCTTATGCCGCTATCAATTTTTAAACATTTAAAATTGGGAGAAATTTCCCCAACTACTGTAACTCTTCAATTAGCTGACCGATCAATAACTTATCCAAAAGCAATTATAGAGGATGTACTAGTAAAAGTGGATAAATTTATTTTTCCTGTTGACTTTATAGTATTGGATATGGAGAAAGATAAAGAAATTCCTATTATTTTAGGGATACCATTTCTTACAACAGAAAGAGCTATAATAGATGTACAAAAAAGTGAATTAATAAGAGGTTAATATCAAAGAAGTAGATGTGCAAAAAGGAGAATTAATAATGAGAGTTAATGATCAAGAAGAAAAATTTAATATAATAAAAGTTATGAAATATCCTGCAATAGAAAAAGATAATGAATGTTTCAGGATGGAAGTAGCTGATTATCTAAGTAATGAACATTTTAAGAAAGAGTTTGAAGATAAATTTAAGCAAGGGGAAATTTTTGAGAATGAAGATGAAATTAAAGAGGAAGATTTGAATTATATTTAGGGAAAATTGAAACATTTGACTTGATGGAAAACAATAGTAAAAATCTTACTCTTTTAAGTATTAAACCACCTAAACTTAAATTAAAGATATTACCTACCCATGTAAAGTATGTATTTTTAGGAAATTCATCTACATTGTCAGTTATTATATCTTCCGAGTTAACTGAGATTTAGGAACAAAAGTTGATAGAAATGGTAAAAAAGTATAAAAGGGATTTTGGATGGACTTTAGCAGATATTAAAGGAATTAATCCTTCAATTTGTTTGCACAAAATTTTATTAGATGAACAACATAAACCTAAAGCTCATCCTCAGAGAAGATTAAACCCAATAATGAAAGAAGTTGTTTAAAAAGAGATTTTAAAATGGTTAGATGCTGGAATTATATATCCTATTTCAGATAGTTCTTAGGTAAGCCCAATTCACTGTGTACCGAAAAAAAGAGGAGTGACTGTTGAAGAAAATGAGAAAAATGAATTAATACCAATAAGACAAGTAACTGATTGATGAATTTGCATTGATTATAGAAATTTAAATATGACCACTATAAAAGATCACTTTCCTTTACCCTTTCTAGAACAAATGTTGGATAGATTGGTTGGGAATAAGTATTATTATTTTTTAGATGGATATACCAGTTATCACCAAATTTCAATTAATCTAGAGGATCAAGAGAAAGCAATGTTTACAGCCCATATGGAACATTTGCTATTCGTAGAATGCCTTTTGGACTACGCAATGCACCTGCAACTTTTTAAAGATGTATGATGTCAATTTTTAGCAATTTTATAGAGCATGGAATGGAAGTGTTTATGGATGATTTCTCCGTATTTGGAACTTCATTTCAATTATGCTTGAATAATTTAGAAAACGTTTGAGAAGTATGTGAAAAATTCAACTTAGTATTAAATTGGGAAAAAATGTCAATTTATGGTTGCAGGAGGTATTGTAGTTAGACATAAAATTTTTGAAAAAGGCATGGAGGTATATCTTGCAAAATTTAAGTTATAGAAGAATTACCACCGCCTACTAATGTTAAAGGGGTGAGAAGCTTTCTAGGACATGTTGGATTTTACAGGCGCTACATAAAAAAATTTTCAAAAATAAATAAGCCTCTATGCTAAATTTTAGAAAAAGATACAAAATTTGATTTTAATGAAGAATGCATGTCGGCGCTATTTTTGGTTGGAGGAGTTGCCCGTAAGAAGCTATCGGTCACTGGCATAGAAATCCTGTCGCCCGCTTCGAAAGGACGTTTCAATTTACATATATATTTAGTTTTAGAAAAAAATATGAAATCAAACTGACCTTATATTTTTCAAAATATAAATGAAAGAGTGTTGTATCTCAAATTTGTATCTATCCCGAAGGATAAACACAAGACTTGAGGATGAGGCTCGATCAAATAAACTAAGGGATTATCTATCCCGAAGGATAAACACAAGACTTGAGGATGAGGCTCAATCAAATAAACTAAGGAATATATGACATCCATTTGGTTTGCGAAACCTTTGTATTTGCAGACAAGTTCCCCTATGTAATATAAAAAATTAAATATAGTTTATATTATGTTGGGTTCGGACATGCTTCCTATAAGAGCAAGCCCGTATAGTTAATTACATCTTAAATGACCAATATCACCAAAGAAGACTCTCGATAAAAATCAGAAAATATTGTCTTCAAGGAGTTTCAAAGGGTGGGACTTTTCAAAGAGATTTAAGTGTTTCATCCTGCTAATTTTATTAATCAGGGCTTACATTCATGTGAAATAATCACACAAATAGCCTGAAAGATGTGAGAATTTAATTCGTGAAGCTCAGAATCCTAAGACGAGTTAGGGCTTATATTGTATAACAGGGCTATACAAAGGCCTAAAGTTAAGGTGAGGATTTATGTTGCATAAGCAAGCATCCTCGAAGTCCTATGGCTTTGTTATATTTAAGTAAGGAATGAAGATTGGTTTAACTGGGAAATACAGGTTTTGTTGTTGAAGATGGCCGTGTTGCCCACCATACTAGCTTCAAGCTCCTTATCGTGACGAGTTTGAGTTTTTTAGTGTGTCAAGTTATAATTTCAAATCAGATGGCCCTATGGTTGAAGTTCTTTAAATTTTATGGGGGAATGTTAAAGTTGATTAGATCGACACCGATTAGGATCCTACGGTTCCCTCATTCCAGTACCACTATTGTCTGTTGGATTCACTTAGTCGAAATGAACTTACTAAACTCAACTTAATGAGTTTATAATTTCATTAAGAACGTGAGAAGCCTCGTTAGCAACCGTAAGTTACCTCCTTCGACGGATCTTCATCGATAGAGACATCTTAATTTAGTTGAAGTTGTAGTTTTATGTGATGTTTGTGATTAAATTTTGATTTCATTTAAACCATTGGAAGCCTCGTTAGCAACCGTAGGTTACCTCCTCCGAGGGATTCCCGATCATCAAGAGATGTCTTAATTTAGTTGAAGTTGTAGTTTTGTGTGATGTTTGTGATTAAATTTTGAGTCATTATATTTTGACTGTTGTGGCGGTGAATTTTATCTTGGTTGATTTTAGTTTTGGTTTTGGTTTTGGTTTTGGTTTTAGTTTTATGGCTATCCTGATAGTTTTAGTTTTCATGCAGGGTGGCGTTGTTGTTTAACATGCAAGTTTGCAGGTATAAAAGTACAATATGAAAGTACAAGAAAGACAACGTTGAAAACTGTAAAAGCGTACCTGGCAAGTCTTCTCGTTCCACCACCTAAAACTCAAAAGACATGTTAAAGCAGTTTATATGGAACAGGGAAGTAAAATTTTGACGACCTACCTAACCCTAGGTCATATCTTGGTGGGTCCCTGTTTGATTAATTAAGGATGACTTTATCAAGTGAAATATATCAAGTTTAGTAGATCTCTGAGGTATCCAACAGATCCAGAGAAAGAAGCAGGTCTGTGCTGGTTTCTCGCTGCCTGGTAGAAAATCCCAAGTTCTTTTAAAGTTATTATGTTGCTTAAAAATTCATGCTATAAATACCCTTAATGCTTAGTGAACACTGATGTCTCAATTATCCCTAAGAATGGGGTAGTTATCACTTGTGATTCAATTTAAGAATTATGTGGGTGAAGACCCTTAAAGAGACAAGTTAGTGTTGTTGGAGCACTTAACCAAATTTTGATCCTAATTGGGTTTGTAATGTTTGAAAGTTGTTTTAATTTTAAATGATGTTTACTTTTCTAATCCTTATTTAAATGAAACTTGATTTAGCCTTTAAGACCTAGTGAGTATTAATTAGTTTTGAAAAGATTAAGCTTTAGGTGGTCATGATTCATGATTTGAATTTTATTTGAAAATCAAAATAGGGGTATTAAATTGATTAATTATTGACTTCAAAAGTTATACCCCCAAGTCCTGGATTCATTTTATATCAATAAACTTCCAAATTTTAATAATTTAGAAATTTATGAACTTATCTATTTTAATTAAAAAGTGGGTTGGTTTCTACCAATTAACCCCTTGTGTTTCAAACATCCAAGATTAGATCAGAGTTACCCATTTCCCTCCTTAAATTAAGCCTAAATGTTAATTAAGGCTAATTTTCCAAAATTACACATTTGCCCCTAAGGCTCTAACACTTTATAATTTGTCAAATTCAATTCAAACAACTTTTAAAATTTTTATCCTACCTCATTTATGGGTCAATTAAGACACTAGAGGAGAAAATGTGATTTTTCAAGATTTAATTTATTTGTATAATTATTTTCATGCAAAAATAAGATTTTCCAAAGAAAAATTCCTAACTTGACCGAGGTAACTTCTAAACCCTTAAAATTTTTATTGGAGATAAACTTAGACTAGATAAGCCTTTGGACAAAATTTTATGATTTTTTGGAATTTTATTTGAATTTTAAGAATTACTTTAAGTTATGGGGTATTTGTTAAATATGAAATATTTAAAATGGGGAAAATTAATTTTTGTATTTTTGAAAAGTCTCCCTGAGGTCAAATAACTGAGAGAGGATAATTTTATATTTTTTTGAATTTTATTTGATTTATTGGAATTATTTTAGTGAAAACTCATTTTTAGCCTTTTAAAAATTTTTTTAAACTTTGAAATTCAATATCTTTATTTAGAAAACCAAGAAAAATATTCTAATTGTTCCTAAGTGATTAGGAAGCAATTTAGAACATTTTCATGAGTTTTATTATTTTTGTGATTTTTAGGAATTTTTAATTATTTAAATATTAAAAATAGGCTAAAAATCAAGTTTTTATTTTAAATATCATTTTATTCTTAGAAAATATCCATGATCATAGAGAACTTAAAAAACCAAGTTTTATAAATTTTTGAGTTATATTTTGATTTTTAAAAATTATTTAAAATGCCAAAAATGATGTTTATCTTTAAAAGTCAAGTTAAGTTATCAAATGAACTCAAAATGTTTTAAATTCTTATGGTGAGTTCTATAGATCAAAAATAATAGTAGAGATTAGAAATCAAGTCATTTAAATGTTTATATCTTCCAAAATTAATTTCCTTAATGATTTAGAGCTTATGAAAATTAAGTACATTTTAAATGAATTGACCCATGAAATTATTTCCAAAAGCTCCTCTGGTCATGGTGGACCTTCCAAAGTTTTCTTAGAATTTTCTAATCAACATGCTAATTTCCATGATTATTTTAAGCAAATAATGCACATAAACTTGAAAAAATGTGATCCTATGTCTAGAGACCTCCTTTAACTTTAGAAAAATTAGAGAATGTTCTTCTTGACAGAGGCTAAAATATGCCAAAAGTTCAAGCTATGATGATAAGTCTACATGCATGGAGAATCAAAAGATTCAAATCAGTATTAAATTAATTAAAAAGAAAATATGCATTACATAGACTTAAAATTATTTCTGCATTATTTTCCCTGTTCACTGAGCAAGAGGGTATTTTTATTTTATTTTTGTGATTTTTCTACACAAAATTATGGATTTTTGAAGTTAAGGAAATTTAAATAAATAGAAAAAGCCCTATTTTTCTACTTATCCATGCGGCCCCCTGTCAAACTACGCCGGTTCCGAAGCTCCACGTGGCGCACTCCCATTTGACGCCGCCATCCATGTCAGCAGCCACGCGTCCCGCTGTTCATGTAAAGAAGCACTATCCAACTTCATCTTGGCCGTCCATTCGATACACGCTTGATCAAATGACTCTCTGTCATCATTCCCAATAGAATGATCCCGTGACCATCCACACTAAAATCCTAAGATCTCAGCCTAGACTCAACCAAATAGCTTCGGGTTTGATCCTATGGACTCGTCTAAGTGAGGCAAACACATTCATATAATAATCATGTAATTAATTTAAGTCTAATCAAATGGAGAATAAAAATAGGCTCAGGAGGAGGTGAAGTTTTATACCTTTGCTCTGAGAAGTGAAGCTTCAATCAGAGGGTCTTGGCATGTTCGTTAGGGTCCAAGGAGGCTAGGGATTAAGCCTCTTACTGTGGTGCAAGGCCTAGGTATGAATTTGATCATGGTCGGATTTGAGTGTTGGTCTAGAGCTATGGAAGAGGCTCTGTGGAAGGGGGATTTTATGGGGCTTTGGCTTCTTTCACTATTGTGAAGGTGTGGGTAGAGTTAATTTGAGTTTGGTGGAGTGTGGAAGTGTATTGGGCTCTGTCCCGTTTTCCGGTAAGATTTTGAGCTCAAAATTGAACTCCGGCAGTAGAAATTGATGAGGGAAAATAGTTGGAATGCACTGAGAGGATCTTAGGAAAGCTCTGTGGTTTGTTTGGAGAGGTCTCTCTACGAAATTTTCAGCACTTAGTTCAACGGCCATGAAGGTGGCCTTTTATAAAAATGGGATTATGGTGGCTGTCATGGCCAATTAGAAGGTGTAATGTGGTGCTTAGGTGGAGGGCAGAGGAGCTCTACAATTCAATTTGGCTGAGCTGGCCTCTAGGTTTGGTTTGGGTGAAGATCCATGGGGGTGGCTCTTGGTTTGGCCATTTTCTGGCCACTATACTAGCCGGCTAGCCAGGGGGAGGTGGCTAGGTGCCTAGGGCATCCAGAGGAATCTATCACAACAATTTAATGCAAATGTGTTTTGATTAGGCAAGGATATCTTAAGAATGTGTATTTTTGGGAATACGCTCCCTTAATTTGGGGGACCTTCAGTCATGGCTTAGTTTAGGTGGTTATATGGGTTTTGGCTCATCCTTAGGGGTCAACTAATGGCTGAGGTGGAGTTAATTTGTTTGCTTTAGGGTGGTTGGGTCACATTTAGTGCATGGGTTCAATGTGGGTTCAAGTGATCAAAGTTTGGGTTTGGGCTAGGTTAGCCATGTCAAATGAATCAATTGATTGATCAACATTGTGTAGATGATTTTCATGAAGATTTTTGGTGAAGGGTTGAAGTGATTTTGAGTTCAATTGAAGGGTCAATTTGAGGGAATTTTGATTTCTAATCAATTTGGTTATGTTGGGCTAGACTTGGGTCTAGCTTGGGCTAGCCTTAGGCTAATTCCAAATTGATTGTTGTTAATGGTCAAGAGGGACCCCATGAAGAGTTTTCAACATAAATTGGGTGCCAATTTGGAGGTTAAGGCAATCAATTGGGTGAAATTTGGGGACTTAGCCAATTTGGGGCTAAATTTGGGAATTTTGGATTTAGGCCAAAATAAAATAAATTTGAGGCTTATCCAAGGCCAATTAATGGTTGATTTTGATGTGTAGGAAAAAATCAAATGGATTTGAGACTTCAACAATGCCAATTGATGGTTGATTTTGATGTATAGGAATGTCAAAAGATTTTTCAACATTAATTGGGGCCAATTGACTAGGCTATGGGTTCAATTTGGTGAGATTGGTCCATGTGACCAAAATTGGGGGTTTGACCTATACCAAAATTGGGCTCAAATCATGGGCCAATTAAGCTTGAATTTGGTCTATTTTGACAATATCAANTACATAAACTTGAAAAATATGGATCTCTGTCTAGAGGTCTTCTCTAACTTTGGAAAAAATCAAGGAGTGTTCAAGCTATGGTGATAAGCCTACATGCATGTAGAGTTAAAAGACTCCTAACACTAATTAATTTTTTATAAATAAAATATTCATCAAATAGACTTCAAACAAATTCCACATTATTCTCCTCTGTTCACTGAGTAAGTGGGCATTTTTATTTTTATTTTTGTAATTTTTCTACACCAAGATATGGATTTTTGAAGTTAGGATGTATTTTCTGAATTATTTTTATTCCCTATTTATCTATTTAAATTCGTGGTGCCTCTTCAACCTACGTCGGCTCCAAAACTCCATGCAGAATGCTTCCATTCGACGCCAACATCCATTTCAGTGCTGACTCAGCCCACAATTTATGTTCTGAAGCGTTGTCCGACTTCATCTTGACCTTCCATCCGATACTTGCTTGATCGAACGACACTCCGTCATCGTCCCCGATTGCCTAGCCTGAGAACCTTCCATCTTCCAAGCTTGATATCTCCCTCATTTCTCAACCAAAATAAGTGATTTTTTTTAAATGCTTGTCTAGACTAGAGGAACATATCCATACAGTTAAGATGCCATGAAATTAAGCACAAGAAAATGGAAAATCAAAAGAAGCTCGGGAGGAGAAGTTCATTACCTTGCCTCTGAGAAGGGAAGCTTCGATCAGAGGTGCTTGGCACGTTCATTGGAGACCAAGGAGGCTATGTATTGAGCCTCTTGTTGTGGTGTAAGATCTAGGTATGAATTTTTGAGCTCAAAATTAGGGTTACATATGAGGAATTAACACAATAGTTTGATTGGATTGCACTGTGGAGGTCTTGAGGAAGCTCCGTGAGTGATTTGGAGGTCTTTGTTTGAGAAATTTTTAGCACCCCTCCCTTGAACATGGAGGTGAGCTTTTATAAAAATGGCTAAGGGGTCGCTGTCATGGCCAATTGGGGGTGCAATGTGGTGCTTAGGTGGAGCACAAAGAGGCTCTAACATTTGATTTGGGTGAGATGGCCTCTTGGTTTAATTTGGGTGAAGTTCAAGGGGAGGTGATCCTCAGTTTTGGCTTCTACGGTGACTAGCACAGAGAGGTGGCTAGGAGCTCAGGGAACCGAGAGGAATAAGTCACAGCAATTTAATGGGCTTAGCCTTAGTTTTGGCAAAACAAATCTTAAGCTTAAGCTATTATGGCATGAAATCCCTTTATTTAAGGGACCACTGGTCCATGGCTTAGCTTATGTGGTTAGGTGAGTTTTGGCTTATATTAGGGTCCAACTAAATGTTGTGGAGTCATTATTTTGAAGGCTTTGGGGTGGTTAGGCCGCATTTAGTGCATGGGTCCAAGTGGGTGAAAATGACAAAAACTTGAGTTTTGGTTAGGCTAACCATATCCTTGAGCCCAATTTATTGATTCAATTGATGTAGATGATTGTAATGAACATTTTTAGTGAAGGATTGAAAGGATTCTGAGTTCAATTGAAGGGTCAATTTGAAGGAATTTGAAAATTTGTCCTTTTAGGCATGTTGAGCTAGACTTGGGTCTAGATTGGGCTAACCTTTGGCTAAGTCCAAATTAATTATTGATAATGGTCAATAGGAACCTTATGAAGAGTTTTCAACATGAATTGGGTGCCAATTTTGGGATTAAGGCAATCAATTTGGTGGAATTTAGGGACATAGCCATTTGGGGCAATTTGGGTATTTTGGAATTAAGTTGAAATTAAATGAAATTGAGACTTCAACAAGGGCAATTTATGATCAATTCTGATTTTTAGGAATGTTACAAAGAGTTTTCAACATAAACCATTTCCAATTGAGGGGGCTATGGATTCAATTTGGTGAGATTAGGTCATGTGTCAAAAATTTGGGGTTTAACCTAAATAAAATAATTGGGCTCAAAGTATTGGCAAATTGAGCTTGTATTTGGTTTATTTGGTCACATTAAAGGTGAATTTGAGTTTGTGACTGAAATTTGGGGAGATTGGGATCAAATTGATGGACATTTGTGCTGAATTTGGGAAAATTTAGGCCTTTAAAGGAAAATTTTGGGTTTTGGTCAAAGATGGTCAAATTGGCTAAATTAGGTCATGTTGTAGTTGAGAAAAATAAAATTGGGAATATTTGGAATACTTTGGGATTTTTTAGGATTTTTTAAAATTTTTGAAATTTTGGGCCCATGAGGGGTATATTGGTAATTTGGCAATTTTTGGTGTNTGGTCAAATTGGCCAAATTGGGTCATGTGATAGTTGAGGAAAATGAAATTGGGAATATTTGGGAGGTTTTAGGAATTTTTAGGATTTTTTGGATTTTTTGGAATTTTGGGGTAAGGAGGGGCATTTTGGTAATTTTGGCCAATTTGGGGATTTTGGGTAATTTGGGTGTTTTCAAGGTGTTTGAAATGATTTTTGAACAAGTTTTGGTATTTTGGCTAGATTTAGATATTTTGGCCAAATTTAGGGTCCCAAGGGTATCTGGGTAGTTTGAGGAATTTTGGGGGCAAAATGCTAGGTTGGGTATCTTAGTAGAGTTGGAGTACTAACCACCATTAATAAACCATGGAATAATATAAACCCCATTTTGGTCCTCTATGTAGTGGTCTTAGCTAGACCCTAGTCTAGGGCTAATGAGTTAGGGAACCATCAATAGGAGTCTCCCAAAAGTATCATNGGGTACTTTCAAAAGGTTTGAAATGATTTTTGAACAAGTTTGGGTATTTTGGATAAATTTGGGAAGTTCGACCAAATTTAGGGTTCCAAGGGTACTTAAATAATTTGGGGGAGTTTAGGGGCAAAAGGGAAGGCTGAGTATTTTGGGTAAAATTAGGGAACTAACCACCAAAAGTAAGTCATGGACCAATCAAAACCCCATTTGGGTCCTCTATGTACTGGTGTTAGCTAAACCTTAGCCTAGGGCTAGTAGGTTTAGGGGACCATCTACATGAGTTTCCCAAAAGCTTAAGGGACCAAATTCAAGAAATTCTGGGTTTAGGATAGTGAGTGGTTGTGAGTGAAGTGAGTTACTTAGCTCTAAACAAACAAAAAAGGTCAACTTTATTCTCAAATAGCCCTATAGGAACNCTTAAAGGCAAATTTGGGGGTTTTGGTTAAAGATGGTCAAATTGGCCAAATTGGGCCATGTGGTAGTTGAGAAAAATGAAATTGGGAATATTTGGGATTTACTAAGATTTTTTGGGAATTTTTGGCATTTTTGGGATTTTGGGTTATGGAGGGGTATTTTGGTAATTTTGGGGTGTTTAGGGGCAAAATGCCAAGATGGGTTTTTTTTATTGGATTGGGTAACTAATCACCCTAAATGAGCCATGAACCAAAGGAAAACCCATTTTGGGTCTTCTATGTAGTGGTCTTAGTTGAATCATAGCCCTAGGGCTGGTAGGTTTAGGGGACCATCTACATGAGAATCCCAAAAAAGTCAAGGAACCTAGGCTAGAAATTTGAGTTTAGGGTTGTAAGTGAATTGGAGTGTAGATGAGTGTAGTCAGTGCCCTAGCTCCAGACCAACACCCAGGGTCAACCCTAAGGTCCAGCAGTCTTAAGGGTGACTCATCTTGAGTTTCCCTTATAGTGACCCCACCTACTAAGTGCTAGAGGTTAGGACCAATATGTGGAACTTCAAGTTGAGTAAAGAAGATGGTTGAATTTCTAATAGCGAGGGTTCTATGTCTTGTTTTGTAAGAATAGTCAAATAGAAAAGTCANTTATATCTTATGTTAGTAAGACTCTAAATGATGCTCAAATTAATTATACCACTACTGAAAGAGAGTTATTAGTTATTGTTATGCGTTTGATAAATTTAGACCTTATTTAATTGGAACTAAATGTATAGTGCATACATATCATTCTGTTATTAAATACTTAATTCAAAAGAATGATGCTAAACCAAGATTAATTAGAAGGATACTACTATTGCAAGAGTTTGATTTTACCGTGATTGATAGAAAGGGAAATGATAATCAAATAGATGATCATTTGTTTAGAATAGAAATAGAAATATTAACTTATTTTTCAAATGAAACATTATTTTGAGGAGCACATACCTCAAAATAAAGAAATTTTAATGTTAAGTCAACCCAACTAAACAAATAGTATGTCGGGCTGACGACGTTAAATTAAGTGCTTTTTGGGAGGCAACCCATACTTATATGTCTATGTATTACTATTTAGTTTGTTAAGTATTTTATATATTATTAGATAATAATCCTACACAATTGCATTTATTATAAATTAAGTCAAAAATTAGTATTGGAAGAAAATTTGGAATTTAATTGAACAAAAAATGAAAATTGCAAAAAAATTGGCCACTGGCGCCGACGGTGCCCAAGAACGTTGATCTCGGAGCCAGCGGTGCCGAGAGCGCTTGGAAAGTTTCTGTGACTTTTGGTGAACTTTGGTGAGATTTCGATCCATAGGAATTGTCAGGAGGTGTTTTTAAAGTCCTAAAAACTTCCTAAGATGCCTAGAAACTTTTTATTTCCAGATTCCATGGCTTCCAATTCTAGAAATACTTCAAGGTATGAAGTTTTCAATAGAAGAAATTTTATCAGTTTTGACACACATAGATTATACGATAAATTTATTGCGAAGAAGAGATTGATCAAGGAAAGAGGATTTCTTAATCATGGGTTGATGAATCCAAGTGATCCAGTTGATAAGATCATTCTGTAAAGGCGATGGGAAGTTCTGTGTTACACACCGCTGCAGTTGTTTTACCTGTAGTGAAGGAATTCTATGCAAATTTTCATGGAATTACCCAAGGAGTTGTCTTCGTATGAGGTAAGGCTGTACCATTTACTCCTGCGAGGATTAATGAATTTTATATGATAGAAAATGTTCCATTATGTCATTATACAAATTTCATTCCTACGCGAGATTTGATGCAAGAAATTTATAATTTTTTTGACGGATAAAAGTGATATGTGGGAAGTACGAGAAGAAGGATATATTAGTTTTCCTGCTTCATCACTTAATCCAATTTTGAAGTAATGGAATTTTTTTATGTGTGCAAAATTACCCCTCACTATGAAGATCAGTAGAGTCACCAAGGAGAGTGTTATTTTAAACTACTGTATTCAAATGGAAAAACCTATTGATATAGGTTTAATTATATTTAAATATGTAATGGGAATCCCAAGTGCCATATGAAAGTTGGGAAAATGTTTTACTACCATGGGAGCCCATGATCCCTATTGATGATCAGTATGTTGGTAATGGAAATGAAGCACTAAATGCTATTATAGATCCTTCTTCACATGCTTCATCTCCATTAATACCACCAACAATTGGAAGTTTGCTTGCTTTAGAGAAGAAATTAAAGAAAATTGAAAGAGAACTTTAGAGTATTATGAATGCAGTGGGAGATCTCAAGTACCTTTTTGATCACCTAGATTAGAGAATGAAAAAGAATTTTGATCACACTAGAACTTTGATGCAGGATTAGTTCGGATGTTTAAAGAAAAGGAGTGGATTGAAGAAAATTTGACAGGTTAATTCTCATACCGATCCTTCTACAACCTATATGTTCATTACCAATATATGGGAGATATTAGAGGAGGTGATATCACTAAAGATGAGGCTGAATAATTGAAGATTGTGAATTCTCTACTTGTTTAAAAATGATTACGTGTTTAGTGTAATTGTGTGGATTTGATTAGGTTTGATTTGGTTTATTCTGAACTTTAATTATTTGTATAGTTTTGTGTCAGTGTTTAGTGTTGTGGTTTTATTTTGATGCTGATTTATAATTAGTTTACTTCATAGGTGTGAATTTGTGATTTGCGAAATGTGTTTGTAAAAAGTGTATTTTCTTATATAAAAGTTAGTTTGTTGTTGTTTGTGAAAATGATTGTCTGTGAAATGTGCATTTATGAATTTAGTTAAAATTTGTGTTTAAAATTACTAAAAAAAACTTTAGAGAAAACTGAATGGAAATTGAAAATTTGAAAAATCAAAATTGTGAATTTCGGTCCTTTAGCGCCGACGGTGCCTTCAACCTGAGAGCGGTGAATTAACCCTTTAATTTGCGATTTCCACCGTAAACCTTCATTTTTACCCCTTAAGTCACCTTCAACCTTTGGTTTTGTACCTAAGGCTTAATTTTGGGCGGATTTGAGGTAATTTAGAGGCAAAGGAACTTCAGATTTTATCTTCTCTAGGTAAGAGCTACACTTTAAAGTAAAATTTTTTTATTTTCACTAAAGATTTTTCTCACATTTACTAAATCCAAAATTTTGAAAATTTTTGGGAGATTTTGGGAAAATGCTTTGGTGAAAATCTCTTAGTGGATTTGAGTTTAAAGTGGAATACATTTTTATCTTCAAAATTTTGGGATTTATTCGAAATTTTTATCAAATTTTTCTAGATTTCTTATGGCACTTAGATCGAGCAAAAGGAAAATAGAATATGACAAGCAAAGATTTATTAATTTTAGAGCCAGTGCTTGATATCATAGTCTTCAAGAAAATAAAAAAGTGATTCAGGACCGAGGTTTTAAAAATTCAGGAGGAGAAGTTGAACGATTGATTATTGCTTGGCAGTGGGAAAACTTTTGCTATTTTACTTCCGATGCGATAGTTGGGATTGTGACGGAATTTTAAGCCAACCTTTCTGAGACTTCTGATGATTTTGTTTTTGTTTGAGGAAAAAGAGTGGAGTTTACTCCAAGAAAAATTAATGAGTTTTATTGATTAGAAGATGTTTATAGATGCCAGTATCATTCATTTTCTGCTATAGATCAAGACTTAGATGACGTTATTTCTTTTCTAACTAGTGAGAAAAGGTATTGGAAAATAAAAAATGGAGTTAAAGTTAACTTTCCCCTTTCTATGTTAAATGTAGTGTCTAAGGCTTGACATTATTTTATTTCTGGAAGGATGATTCCAACGAACCATCATAGTGAAGTAACCAAGGATAGAGCCATCCTTAACTACTGTATCAGCAAGTGATGGATATAAATGTAGGCTCTATCATTTATACAAGTATTCGATCTATTGCTCTGGGAGAGACCACTGGTGGATTGGTGCACCCTGCTCTCATTTATACACTTTGTGAGCATGCAAGAGTTGATTTCAGACCTGATGAGGAGAGGATTGAGCCTCAGAGACCAATTAGGCTTGCCAACATCAAGACTTATGAGTCCCATGTTGATTGGAGATCTGGAAGACAGACCAGGGATTTTCCTTATACTTCTAGAATCCCTACTTTTAGCGAGCCTACTTCAAGTGACCCTAGAAATAGTGAGTTGTTGGACCAGATGATGATTCATCAGGGAGATATTTTGAGGATGGATCATACGATGCAAAATATGGAGGCCAGAAATGCTCACACTGATGATCTGATTCACCAGAAATTTGAGTATGATACTGCTTATGATGATGATTTAGTAAGATACTTGAGGGGTGACCATACAGTTCAGTTCCCTATTCACCCTACTTATACTCCATATCAGCAGCATAAGTTAGATGTCGATGATGAAGAAGATGATGAATGGCGGTCTTTTTGTTTGTTTCTTTGTGTTTGTACTGCGTGATTGTATTGTTTGTGTTGTGATGTTGTTAAAGACTTTGTTTGTTATGTAATGTGAAACTGTAATGTGGAAAACTCTTTTCATTTTTAGAGTTTAGTTTAGTTTTGTTGTTATTTTCAGCACTTTGTATGTATTGTGATTAGCTCTTTCTCAGCAAATTTTATATGTATTATGTGCAATTTAATGTTTTAGCCTTCTAGTTTTCATATTAGCACCTGCAGTATTTCAAAATTTATGTTAAAAAATCATAATCTCCATTAGATATGATTTTTTTTATGTATCTAATGCTTTCTTTCACCCTTCATTTTTAAATTTCATCATGTAAAACTCTTTTAAAAAATTAAGTTTGGGGAAAGAAGAAAAATCATTTTTAGAAAAAGGGAAAGAACTTAATTTTATTGGTCCTCACTTAACTATATTTTCAATATTTTAAATTTAACATGACCTTTGGTATTAGGGGTTAACTTGAGATAGCTATATTTATGTTTCTAAATGTATAGTAAATTTAAGTAAAAAATTTCAATAATAAAGATTAATTCTAGGGGATAAGATATTTGGTAAAAGAGAATAAGACTATATTTTTCTATTTTAAAAGTAAAGTAATTTATATTTTTAAAGTATTCGAAATCTTAGAGCTATGTTTTTCTATTTTTAGTAAAGGAATTTTGTATTTTTGAAGTATTAAAAATCTTAAAAGATTCATGTAAAAAGAAAAAGAATTAAAGTTTATGAAATCTTTAAGTTAATATAAATTTGTTAAGTGAAGAAATGTAATAAGTTTTTAAAGAATTAAACTTTATGAAATCTTTAAGTTAATATAAATTTGTTAAGTGAAGAAATGTAAAAGTTTTTAAACTTTATGAAATCTTTAAGTTAATATAAATTTGTTAAGTGAAAAAAATGTAAAAAGTTTAACTTTAAAAAGAGGATAGAGAAAAAAATGTAAAAAGTTTTTAACTTTAAAAGTAAAGAAAATTGTACTTTTGAAATATTAAAAATCTTAAAGGTTCATGTAAAAAGAAAAGATTTAAATATGTAATCTTTAAGTTAATATAAATTTGTTAAGTGAAGAAATGTAAAAAGTTTTTAACTTTAAGAAGATTATAGTGAAGTTCAAAATTATTAAAGACTATCCAAATATAATAATCCTCACTATTAGAAAAGAAAAAGAAAAGAATAAAAAAATAAAAGAAAAAAGAAAAGAAAAAAAAAGAAAAAGAAAAGAAAAATAAAAGATGCGGGGAGAAAGCTTGAGGAGATGCCTAATTAAAAATTGGCTTCACTTGAATCAACTTAAGGAAAAAGACTTTGCTTGAGGAGATGCCTAATTAAAATTGGCTTCACTTGAATCAACTTAAGGAAAAAGACTTGGACACATTTTTCTAAACTTTTGATTTGAATATTAACTGAATTATTAATAAAGTTTTTTGAAGTTCTTTTTCATATGAATTTGCTAAGTGACTTTAATATAACAAATTGCAATTTTTCTTAAAAGAAATAGAGGATCTTCTTTTTCATATGAATTTCCTAAGTGACTTTAATATAACAAATTGCAATTTTTCTTGAAAATAATAGAGGATCAAAAACCTTAGACTTAATTACTCAATATCCTTACACCTTTAGTATTAACTAGAGTTATTTTGGATTTTTCTTAATTTAAACTATTATTTTTAGAGAGCTAAAATATGGAAGTCTAAAAGTTAAATTCTTTACCATAAGTCATATTTTTATGTAGTAGAGAAGTTACTTGAGGACAAGTAACATGTAAGTTGGGGGATTTTGATACATTAAAATATATGCATTTTTAGACCCATATTTTATACTTATTTTTTGTGATATTGCACTTTAATGGATATATGCATTTTTAGACCCATATTTTATACCTATTTTTGGTGATATTGCACTTTAATGGAAGATATTTTGATGTTTTCTTACAGGTTGTTGATTTTTAGGGATTAAAGCAAAAATGATGAAATTTGGAGTCAAAATGACGTTTTTGAGGAAATACTCAGCACCGACAGCGGCAAGGTCAGCACTGACGGCGCAGAATAACCGAAAGCTGGAGGATTTTTACTCAGCACTGACAGTTCGGGCCCTATTTCTAGAAGGTTTGATGTATTTGGATGATTTTTGAAGAGTTTTTGAAGGCACCTCTTAGAGAACCGACCTTGGGCTTTAGTTTGGGCCGAATTTCATGGAAAAAGGTCTCCTCTATGTTCATTTTTCACTCTACAACATTCCACCACGCTACATTTCCATAATCCATCTTCATTCCACCACATATTGGAGTCAATTACTAATTTTGTTTCATAGTTTAGAGTTTTTGTGGTGAGATTTAGTGTGAAACTTTCTGTAAGAGTGTTGGAGAAATAGAAAAGTGAGAGAGTTCTTCTTCCTGCATTTTTAAGGAAAGACTACAAAGGATTTACTTTGAGAAAGAGTTCCAGATAAGTTTGTTTGTTTATTTAGTCTTGTATGAACTTTATTTTATATATGAAAATTTTGTTTTGTCGTATCTTTCTCATGAAATCTGAGTAGTTTCCTCTATCTTTCTCCATACTCTAAGATCTAGAGAAATGAAGAGATAATATGAATGTGCCATAATTAAAATATAAAATAAATTGTGATAATTTTTCAACTCCAAACTTAATTTACTTTTCAATATGGCCAATTGATTTGTTAAAATATATTGTGAAACATATGATCTGAGAAATGGAGTATGCGTTCTACAACAGAGTGAGGATCACATTTGATTTCATGAAAGAGAAATTCGTTCACAAAATTAAGTGCAAATAATTAGGGAAATATTCTTTATTTGGGAGAATCTTTAGGGTGACAGACTAAAATCCCCAATTTGATCTTAGTGTTTAAAAACTAAAGCGGGAGTTAGCCTTCAGGTGAAGGGAAGTGGGAGCCGGTATCCTCCGAACCTAGCCACGGATTTAGGGACTAAACCTAAGATTAACCAATGATTTTCTATGCACATTATCCGGGTAGAGAATTAAAATTGCTTCTATTTGGCACAACATATATTATAAACATTTATCTCATCTGGTTTCAGCAGAATTTCATTTTAGTGGGAAGGATGTTTTTTTCACATAAGAAATTTTCATTACATAAACATATTTAGTAGATTAGTAGTTATTATTAAAAATTTGAATTTTAGTTTTGCTAATAGTTAGGTAATTTAGTTTGGTTAACATATCAACTTTCGAAATTAGTGACAGTGATTTCATTTGATTTTCTGTAAATTTCCTGGTAAAATTTATCATTACTAATTTACACATTCCCTGTGGGATCGATACTTGGGACTTAAATAGAAAGCTCATTATTACGTGATAATGATACATATATATGTTAGAATCCCATTATTAATTACCTATAATTATATATATTTTACACAACTTACTTTTCATACAAGGATCAAGTTTTTGGCATTGTAGTGGTGTCAACTTCATAAATCCTTACATGTACAAAATTGGGATCATGTACCATCTGACAAAGTTGTTAATCCTTGCGCTACTGAATGCATACCCATTGTTTGAAATAATTCTGCATGACACACTGAAACGGTAGATGATTTGATTTATGAAGAACTGAAGAACGTGTTGCACTGTAACTTCTCATTATGACACCGCCTCTGCCCACATAGAGAAGTAATCTATAGTTGCCAAAATAAATATGTGTGCCTTAGAAGATGGAGGGTCTTTTGGTCCTACTATATCCATACCCAAACACTTGAATGGCCATGACGTGATCGTCAGATGTAACACATTCAAAGGTTGGGGTAAGATCACTCCAAGTACTTGACACTAGTTGCACCTTTTAGTTGTTTCCATACAATCTGTCATTGTTTCCAGCCAACAATATCTAAGTCTCTTAATCTTCATCTTCATCTTTGGCCCTGACTGATGAGCAACAGACAGCCTGGCATGCACTTCTTCAAAAATATTATGTACTTCTATCCTGCTCATACATCTCAGCTACATCTGATCAAAGGACCTTCTGTAGAGGACGTTGTCTATCAAGGCATAAGATAGAGCTTTTTTTGTTATCTGGTGTGCCAATAACTTATCATATGATAGCTTTCATGTTTGTAAATATTTTATTAATGGTTTTTGCCAATCTTTGGTATTTGAAACTACTGTGGCTTCCATCTCTTCCTTTCCCAACTTATGCAAGTTGTCCATGTTGATTTGTGATAGAACCTGACATTCTTGTACCGTAATGTTGATGGAGTTCTCTGATGGGCACGCCAATTCCTTAGCAAGCTTGGCTAAAGTGTCTGCATGGGCATTATCTCCTCAAGGTATTCTGTACATTGTTACACTAGGAATCTGCTCCAATAAATTCATTATGTACTAGTGATATTCCACTAGTCTCAGCTTTAGAACCTTGTACTACCAGTTACTTGTTGAATGACGAGTTATGAGTCATCGTAGATGATAATTTCTGTTATATTCATTGATATTGCCAATTCTAGTCCGGTGATCAAAGCTTCATATTCGGCCTCATTATTCATACATAGTTTTTTTATGTGGTTTGAGATTCTCAACATTGTCTGATTCTGTGTGATAAAAATTAGGCTGATCCCCACTTTGACTGATATAACTGTTTATAATCCTTTGTTATTTATGGCTGATGAAGCTCCATCTAAGTACATCTCCCAACGTTGAGCACTGGATGGTTGCACATGTAGTATTTGTTCGTCGGACAGGTCTTTTTCGAGAGGGGACCCAGCTAGCAGTGGGTCTGCTGTGAGGAAGTCTGCCAAAATTTGCCTTTTGATAGCGTACAGGGGCACAAAAGTTATATCAAATTGCAATAAAATATTCTATCACTTGGCTAAACTCCTACAAAGTGTTGGTCAGGGCATCAAATACTACAATGGAATAACTTTCAAAATTAGGTTGACCTTATGAGACAACATGTAGTGTCTAAGCTTTTGGGCGACAAAAACTAAAGCTAGACAATGCTTCGTAATAGGAGGATACTTTACCTCTACCGATATTAGATGTTGACTAAAGTAATGGAGTGAATTTTCCTTACCCTCATCATTGACCTGAGCTAATAGGGCTCTGAGAGAGCCGTCTAAAGTTGTGATATAAAGTATCGAATGTCTTCCTGGGATAGGGGCTGCCAATATAGGAGGTGTCATTAAGTATTGTTTAATTTCCTTGAAAGCCCATTGGCATGACTCTCCCTAATAGAATTTAGCATTCTTTCAAAGTAAATTTGAAAATGGCTGACACTTTCCTAACAAATTGGACATAAAGCATCTTAAGTATGCCAATTTACCTTGAGAGGGTCGTACCTACTTCAGAGCTCTAAGAGGTGGCATTTCTAAGATAGCTTTAATCTTCTCTGGGTTAATTTTGATTCCCTGATGACTAAAAATGAATCCTAGAAATTCTCAGAGGTGACACCAATGACGCACTTTAATGGTTTCATCTTAAGATTGTATTGTTGTAATCATTCAAAGATAATCCTCAAATCACACAGGTGGTCTGCTCATTATTTTCTTTTGATAACCAAGTCATCCACATATCACTCCATCTCATTGTGGATGAGGTCATAAGAAAATTATGTCATATTTTGCTAGTAAGTTGCTCTGGCATTCCTCAACCCAAATGACATCACTGTGTAACAATAGATTCCAATTGGAGTTTTGAAGGCTCTAAGTGCTATGTCTTTGAGAGCCATCTTGATTTGATTGTACCCAGACAATCCATCCATAAAGGAGAAAACTTTGTGTGATGATAAATGTCCACATTTGACTCTGGTATTGGTAGCAGGAACTCATCTTTTCGGCATGCTTTGCTTAGGTTCCTGAAGTCGACACATAGCCGAATTTATCTTTTTTTCTTTTCAACTAGTACAACGTTCTCTAACCATGTGGGATGTTGCTCATCTCGCACAAAGTTAGCATCTACTAATTTATTTACCTCAACCATAACTTATTGTTCTATTTCGAGGCGCAATCTTCTAAGAGCTTGTGTTACTGGGGTCATATTTTGATCCACTCCAAGATGATGCACTTTGACATCTGGAGATATTCCTGACATCTCTTCATAACTGCAAGCAAAGCAATCCTTGAATTTTGACAGTAACTTGATTAAATTTGAAGAATCTTCCTCATTGAGTAGAGAACTTACGAAGGTAAGTCGGGCCTGCTCCTCGGTCCCAAGATTAACCTCTTTTAATTCATCAACTGTTATTTAAATTTCTTCTACAAATGTTGATGGAGCATCATCTATCAGAGAATCTTCAGAATCATCTTAAACATCAAGGCAATCCTTTTCCAACCCGCTAGTAACAACCATACAATATTTTGAATCATCATCTTGTCCTACCATATCAAATCTGACACCTTCCTTTGAGTTGAGAACTTGTCCTTTAACATTCTATAATTTCTTAGAAAGAAGTAAATTGTCCTTTATCATTTTCTTCAGCACATATCCTTGTTGAATTAGATTTTGTAAACATGAGAAAAGTATTCAAATGGTAATTCCATTAATTCATTAAAAACAACTTCTCTTAAGTTTACATGAGTTTCCAAATTAGGAGAAAGAGAAGCATGGTAAAAGTTGATTGGTTTCACTCCAGACTTCCTTGACCTCTAGAATCTCAACCTTATGGGGGTGAATCAGAGTTAAGCTCATGGCTTTCATGTAGTGGTTGATTCGATCATACATTGACTCATATTCACTCTTCTTTGTATCCTCTAAGGAGATCTTAAATTGGGGCTTCTTCTGGTTTATTAGTCATTGTATCTTCATCAGACTTATCTTTCTCAAAGCTTCCTTCCACATCGATGTTGATGGTTAAAATCTACTATTCAAAAATCTTGCTAATTCATCCTCGCCTGCATCCTTGTCCTTGATCTCGCATTCGTGGGCTAAAAAATTATCCACCAACTTATTGCCAAGGAGTAGTGGAAGATCTTTGAATTAGAGTTGAATGATCCCTTTCTTACAATCCTTTTGAATCTTCAATTTTATTTGACACAATTTCTTAAGAGAAGACGGTCTTCTTCGGAGGAGCATAGGATGCCTACTTCATGTACTGAGAATAGTTGTAGTTCTCCCATAATGCATTGTTCTTGGCCTTCTTTATAATATTTGATGCATTGGTGCACCTAAGATGAGACCATATATTGCTCATGAATCCACGGTTGACCAAGCAAAGCATTGAATGTGGTTTTTGTGTTGATGATATGAGATTTAGTGGTTGTTTCTAGCCCACCAGCCTTCATGAGCAGCGTAATTGATCAAAGTACTCATTTTTCTTTCTGATAAAATCTTATTAACATCATACTATCAACAGTAAGTTCTTGAGCATCAATGTCCAAATCTGCTAACTTCTGTAAACTCATTAAGTTGAGTGATGCTGTTGGATCTACCAAAACTCTAGAAAGTACAAATCTGTTGATGTTGATGAAAATGTAGAGCGATCGATTGTGGTTGGTAGTACCAAGTAGCAAGTCTAAATTGGTGAAGGTTACCACAGCAGCTGTTCCTTTAATGAACAAGCTTCATCTGAGGATGTTCTAGCCAACTGAGTTAAGAAAATTTCTTGAGCAATTAAAGCATTGATCAATGCTTCTCTTATCTCCTTTGACAGAATCAGAGAATCGTAAATTCTTAGTTTAGCTGGCAACTTCCTAAGATGAGCTAGTACATTATAATCCACTTTATTTGAGTCTCCAATTTCCTCCTGAGCATGTGTCTGAGCATGTGTTTCTTCCATTGGTGGAGGCGGCCCTTCTCAAGTTATTTGATTTCCTTTTTCCATTGGATCTATTCTCGAGGGCAACACTTTCCCGCTCCTCAGATTCACTTATGTGATCTCTTCCACCTTTTGAGTTGGATCCAGGGGTTTTCCTCTTGATTTCATGATTGATTCTCCTGGTGTTGATTCTAAATTGGAAAGTCCAAGTTGTTGGAAGTTGGTGTTACTTGACACTCGAGGGCTGGCTCCTCACTCCCTGAACTATCATAGTCAGTTTTATCAACATCTTCTTCATTTTAGCTACCATATCCATCAGAATTTAATATGATTTTTGGATCATTTTGAGAATTGAAAAAGGGGTTAGATTGGTTGGGGTTAGTTACGTTGTCATTAGAGACAATCAAAACGTAGTTGAAATCATAATTCTTATAATCAAAGTCCCAGGAGAGGTGTAGAGATAATCGTACAGAGTTAGTGGTTTGAGAGATTTCTCCCCCAAATCTGATACATCCAATCTAACGGAGGTAAGCCTTATCCTACCCTTCACGCTATCATTCCTTAATTGGTCCACCATCTACTTCTTCCATTTTGGTGGCTCCTCTGGCATAATCTCCATCGTCGGCTTGGTAGGCTGCATAATCTAACGAGTTTCTTACACCAAATTGGTCTAAATCTATTCTAATGTCTTCTTAGAGGATCTACTTTAAACTATGCTCCATCCACCCTTATCTGCATACAGTTCTATTAGAATAATTGGCTCGATAGAAATCATATTTACAGAACCTATTTCATGTTCTTTACAAATTCTTTTAGGATTGTTATATTTTCATTTTTGAAATTTCTCTCAAGTGAATCCTTGAAGTTAAAAGAACCCTCTATGGTATTTCCAAGTAATCTGTGATAAGGGCAAAAGTTGTGGTGATCCTTCTTATTGACTTCTTTGGCTCGGGTAATCTAAACACAGATTTCTTCATCAAGTTTTTGAACATCTTCACTACAGCTTCATTTTTGAAGAAGTACACTCTATTCAATTGGTCTGCCATTGATAAACCCTGCTTTACATATTTCTTGTACAATCTCTATTGGAATGACTGCTGGCCAAGCTGATTGTATAGTTGACCATACTGATGCTCAGACTAACTGTGTTGTGATGACTGCTGGAAATCATGATGACACTGCTCAGCCTGAATCCTCATTAGTTACTTGCCCTTATCAACCATTGCCACTATCCTGGACTTCTTCTTCAATACCTTAGCTAATCTGCATTTTTTAGCCTTTTACAAGGACTCCATATGCTTAACTTCTTCTTGTAAGCAGCTGCCCTTACTGAGTAACTTCTTAAATTAGTTAATTGTAAGTCCCTTGAGCATTAAGGCTACCGAACCATGGATGCTCTTAATTAGAATGTCAATTGCATACTGTTTCTGAAGTTGAGGCTAACACTTCATGCTTAGGTTCTTCCATCTCAAAATGTAGTCCACCAAGGTCTCACTAAGCTTCTGTCACTCTACCACAAGGTCTCCTATGGTGATATGGTGTTGAGCTCCGATGACTCTCTTCATGAACAAGCTCTACAATTCAACAAACAGCTTAACCAATCCATTTGGTAACTTTTCATACCAATTAAATGCAATCCCTGAGAGGCTACTCATGAACTGGTAGAAAATTAATGCTTCATTAACCCCCTGAATTGCAGCAACTCACCCGAATGTGTGCAATATGCTATTGAGCATTTCCTGTTCCATCAAGAGTCTTAAAGTTCAGCGATACAAAGCCCTTAGGGTATGGTATGGCATCGAGCTCCTCCGGGTAAAGTTTACCCTTTGAAGTTGATGCACCTCCTTTAGATTGAGCTAAGGCCTCTCTTACCTGCTACTTAACCAACTGCTTGATGTCATTTTTTAGTGTCAACCTCTGAACTAAATCCTTCTTCTGTTGTTCATCCCTGTTGGTGGAAGCATCCTCTTTCCTTTCATCAATAATGTGCACGATCTCAGGCTGGTTCACTTCCGGAGATGCCATCTGCTATGACTGCGACTGTCCATATAATGTAGCCATGGTGGTATCCATTTCCTCCATTCTCCTTTACATTCAACTAATTTGCTCATCCCTTAATAGAATTGCCCTTCTGCAAATCAGCCATGGTGTTCTCCTTGACAAAAGCTGGAGCATCGCACGCAGGTGTCCTAGTCATGGTCTTGATGACATTGATTTCCATGAATTCTTCTTCAAGGTAATCTGACAAATTGAAATCCTCATCAACAACGTTTATTGTTCTTTAGCCAATTGTGAAATCTCGACTCCAAGCTTCCTTACTTTATCATCAACTGCTTTCTCTTTTATCAGCTTAAGATTTGTAGTCTTTTCTTGACCACAATTTCTTTTTGCAACAGACTCTGATGCAATGTCAGTAATGACAGCTAGAACATTGGACTCATGATTCATCTCGCAGAATTGTCCCACAGGCTTCTTAGGGCATACTGGTAAATCAACCTTAGGTATCCACAATTACCTCTTTGATGTTGATGCCTTGAGACAAAGTGTCTCGATGGGGACATCACTATGCCGAAGAGAAGTGCACTCCCTATGGTGCGGATAAAGTACAATGGTAAACAATCTCTTCCCATTATCATTCTTTGGGAATTCCTCATACACGACGTCAGATGGTACTCTAGGGCCCAGATGAGACTTGACTAGTGTACATCTTGTAGGCTTCAGCTCAGTAGTAGTAGCATCTGTAATAATGACAATGACATAGACACCGTTCCCCAGATGGAATTTGGAAGGAATACAGGCTAGTGATACATATACTAATCTCTATAATTAACAAGCTGGTCTGTCTTTCTTTAAAATCTCCTTCTTCATTAGTGGTGATACTACGCAACCCATCCACTTAAGTAGCTCATCAACAGAACATATTTCCTTGCTGGCTAACCTCTCAAATATTGTATGAAATTAGATGAGGGGTGTAGACTTCTCTCTCTCCTCACAGTGACCATGAGGTGATGGTAAAGCGGTAGCAATCCTGTGAGAGCTCTCGTCTCCAGTGGTATTAGAAAATGGGTGAAACGTACTCCATGGAGGAGAGGAGAGGTCTCAAGTACTCCAAGTTCCACCGGCTAAGGAATCTCCTTAATGGAAGCTAACTTCATAGCCTGGGCCCTGGAGGCCCTCAAAATCTTATGGTTGTGGTTCCTCTTCTGAGACTTGGTCAGCGGCGTAACTCTTGAACTAGAACAAATTTCAAACACTGATGGTAAGGAGGCAAACACATATACTAAATCTTCTTTCCTTTGGTAGACGTGATGATAGGCATGGTAATGGAAAATTCGATGGCAGTTGGTGTGTTGACTCTCCTTGGCACAGGAGCAACAGATATGACAAATGCTGAAATGGCAAACTTGATGGGTGCTAGGGCAGTAGCGACTTTCAACTTCTTGCAAGAAGGTAGGTTCTTGTGATAATTTAAATTAAATTTAGTAGATGGCTTTTAAACATCTAGGGCAGTAACCTTCACGACAATGAACGGGGCCTTACCAAGTACTACTTTAATCTCATCGAACCCAAACCTGAACTTAATCATGGGTCCCACATTGCGGGCCTCTTGGCTAGTGGTTAAGTTGCAGGAGAAGGTCAGAGTTGGGGACGACATTGTAGTTGTTGCAAACAAAAGTTAAGAGAGTTGGCAATGAACTATACCTCATAATTCTTGTGCAAGCACTAAAAATCAACGAAGGTCATTATGTGAACTTAATATATCTTTCATTTTTTTAATTTTTTTTTGTTTTACTTTTGTTTTAGTTTTTTGTATTTTACGTTATATTTTCCAAATTTATCATTTCTTGGTGATTTTATGGATTTTATTTAATTTTTAAATTTAAACAGAAGTTAAGAAGGCATAGGTTTGGTCTGACTTGCAAATAACAAATCAAACCCAAAAGACAAAAGTTAAAGTGAAATTTAGGACCCAGTGCATGGTTGACCTCACAATGCACCCTGATTAGGTGAACCTCGTTCACCAACACACCTATTGGGGGTCTGATCCCACATTAAAAGAAAACCCTAAAGATTCTTGAATCCCTCTATTTAAGGATAGTTAAACAGATAATCCTTGAATCCAAAAGAGTTGATTGTACTTACTCAAGAAATAAATAAGAAAAGCATGCCAACAAAAGAATGGTAATTTGGAACATGAGGGACATGAACAAATTATTGATGCATGAAGCCAAAACCTCTTGATCATAATGGAGAGAAGTGCTAGTCCCCAGCTGAGTCGCCAGAAGTTGTCGTTTGTCAACAAGGGAAGTTGGTGGTGGTTACTTTAATTAAATATATATAAATTTGAAAAAAATATTTTAATTTTGAAAAACAACATTTTAATCATGAAAAATGAGACAAATAAGATCTCATTCATTTAATAATTTAAATATACGAGCACAACAACATTAGCAATGCACCATCCCAAAGGACAAACACATTACTGATAGTGGGGCTGGATTAAATAAAATAATAAATTCATGACATCCGTTTGGTATGCAACACCTTTTATGTTGACCAAAAAGTTCTCTTATCTAATATAAAAGGTTAGACAAGGTTTATATTACCTGTGTTCTTAAAGCTCCCAATAAATGCAAACCCCTATAGTTAATTACATCCTAAATGACCAAAGTCACTGAAGGAAACATTTAATTTAGATCAAAGATATTTGTCTTCAAGAATCTCGGAGTTTAGGATTTTAATTTTGTACATAGGAAATTTCAAAGTGGAAAGACCGAGTAGGAATAGTTATTTTTGGAATCCAAAGGGGGAAAAGTAGGGGATGTCACAGGTCCTGAGGAGAACCTCGGTGACTTCCCAAGCTATCCTATGATTTAGCTTCAATTTTGAGGAAATATTATTAGATATTGCATCCTGACAAATTTTATTATTTAGGGCTTACACTCATATAATAGCCTAGAAGATAGGAGGGTTTATGTCGTAACGAACAACAACCTCAGAGCCTAAAGCGAGTTAGGGTTTAATTGCACAACATAGCCAAGCAAAGACATAAAGATAAGTTGAGGATTTATGTCATACTAAATGAGCTACCTCAAATTACTAGGGCTTGTTATTTGATTCTAAGGAAAGGTTTGCTGATGACGATCTTGTTTGCTCTCTTGAAGGTATTTTCTGTATGTCCTAGTCATACTGCTGATAAACCAAAATAATGTACTATTTTATGTATATATTTTATGCTTATTTTGGTATATTGCAATTTAAAGAAGGGTATTTTTATGTTTTTGTTTTAGGAATATCAATTTTAGGCATTTGGAGTAAAAAATAAAAAAAGGAGAAAATTTGAAGCCAAAATGGAGATTTTCATAATCTTAGCGCCAAATTGGCGCCTGAAGCGCCATTTTTCAGAGAGCTCGCACCAGAAGAACCAAAAATTGGTGCCAAAGGCACCATTATATTGAGAAGTGTCATCAGAAGTGTTAGAATTGGTGCCAAAAGAGCCACAATCCAGAGAACAACATAAACTTTATTAGGCTGGAGCCAAGGGCGCCAGAACTGGCCTCAGAATCGCTAGAGACAAATTAAGATGGAGTAACACAGTTCATGACTATTTTTGAGCGATTTTTGAAAGCTCCAAAAAATTCAAACATTTCATAGAGTGGTTCAATGCATCTAGACACTTTAGAAGTCTCTTTAATGAAGAGATATGTCTCTTGGAGGAAGGAACTTGTCTTTTGGTGTTAAAAGTTGTGACTTTTGGGAGAAAAATTGGAGGGAATTTTGAAATCCTTTTGAAAGAAGGCTAGCCCTAATTAAATGAAAGAGGAGTTTAGAGAAGAAAGGGGACGTGAGATAAAAAGGAAGGTTATGGCGTTAGAGAGAAGTCCTGGAGAAGAGAGGATTTTCTTCTAAGGTTGTAAGAGGAGAGGGAAGTGAGAGATTTCTTCTTCATTACACTTCTAAGAGAGAATTGACAGTGATTGTAAAAAGAGAAAGTGATTAAAGGGAATTGCTAGGGATTTTCTTGGGAAGCAGAGTGAGATAAATTGTGTTCTTTTCCTTCTTTATTTTATACACTTGTTTTTATATATGAAATCCATGTTTTATCGTATCATTCTCATGAATTCTGAGTTGTCTTTTTTATCTTTCTCCCTATAATGAGATATGGTTTTGTGAAGAATTATTTTTGTTTCGTAAGATTTTAAATGTCAATAAATTATGATGATTCGAACTCTGATCTTCTTTTACTTTTTGATCGGGCTAATTGAAAGGTTAAAATTTGTTGAGAAACATATGATCCAAAAGGGCTATGCTTTCTACAACAAGGTAAGAGTCACATTCGATATTATGGGTGAGAATTTAATTCATGGGGTTGTATGCAAATAAATAGGGAAATATACTTTGATGGGTGCATAATTGGAGATTTTAATGTGACAGATTAAAATCCCCAATTTGTTCTAGTTGCTTGGAAACTAAAGAGAGATTGTTAGCCCTCGGGTGAGAGAGAAGTGATAGCTCTAGAGTGGCAACCAGTATCCTCCCAGCCTAACCACAGATTTAGGGACTAAACTATGGAATAATCAATGTTCTTTATGCACTCTTAGAGGGTAAAGATTAGGATTGCTTTTATTTGGCAGATTATAATTTTATATATTAATTTTAAATGATTTAATTTCTTCACAATCCATAAACTTATTGTAAAGGGGAGGGATGCTTTCTTAAATTTGATCTCTTCATTTCTAAACTTTGTTTAGTATTTATAAATTTACTTTTGAAGTTTAGTAATAAGTTTAGTTAACTTAGTTCTTTTAACTACATTTCTTTTAGCGCACATTAAATTTCCTTACAATTTGTTTTGCTTACTAAAGTTTTTTAGTTTGAATATTATGTTTAACATTATAACCATAAGAATTTCTGACTCCTTGTGGGATTGATACTTAGGACGCCATTGGAGCCCTCGATTACTTGAGTGATACGTATACTTGTGTTATTATTACGGGTTTGATAGCTTAGAGAATTTAAAAGATAAAATTACTTATATTGAGTTTATTTTTATTGGGATTGAACTGCATGTTTACTATTAGAGCTAACTGCCCACCACATCAACTGCCCATAGAATTTTCTCTAAGCTCGTCGTTGAAGTGACAACTCCAATTGCAGGGTTTTACAGGTTTGTAGTTTATATGTTAGGTTTGTTGTTGTTGTTGTTTAAGTGTCTTTTTTAGGATTTTAATTTTTGTTAAGGCACTAGTTAAGATCCCATGGTTTCATCATCCCAACACCACTATATTCTCTTGAGTTTACTTAGCTTAAGCAAGTTATCAAGCTCATTTAAATCAGAGAATTCCCGTTAGAAACTGTAGGTTACCTCATCCGAGAAATTCTCTTAACCAAAAAGGAGTATATTATGTTCGTTCATTGTTTTAAAAGTGCAGATTTAATTTTTGAAAGTGTGTTTTTGTTGTTTTCACTTTTGTTTTAGTTTTGCATGTAAAATAAATAAATGCAGGTAGAAAGTGTTGTAAGGTAAATAATAGAACTACAGTACATAAAAATGTAGATGTGTACTTGGGCCTCTGCTTCCGCTGCATGGTTAGTATCATAAAAAATAATATAATTTGTAGGGAATTTAAATAAAAATATAGGAAAATAAAATAGAAACATTCAATATGAAAAGTTGAAAAGTGAGTCGTAAGGAAACATGAGTAAGTAAAAGAAAACCTTTAGTCACATATGCAAGACCGGGACTAGGTGTAAGACATAAGTAAATGTGAGGGCTAAGAGCTAGATTGTTTGCTTCCCAACCTTGAGTAAGAGCTACCAACCCAATAAGCTACAAAGGGCAGTTCCTAACCTCGATCCAAGTGATTAACAGTGGGCCTTTGTAAGTTTTCATTATAAGTTAATTTTCATGCGTGTAGAATTTACTTTAGCAGACAAAAGTAGTTATGTTGTAAAAAGGATTATTGTTTGAATTATTTTTGTAAAGTAGTATAGTCCACATGTTAACTAATCTAATCAAGCCAGGACTACTGGCAACCTAAAAGTATCAAAAGTAATAGTCTTATCAAGAGTCCGCAAATAATATCGTCAGTCCTATCCTCTCCTCTTATTGAAGGTTCTTGAGGTAGGTAATATTATTCCAAATCCCACTTCGTATCCCTCATTTAGCACACATTAGCATGATTATGATCGCTCTAGCCACCTAGACCTTAGACTTACAAAAGCCCGATGATCCATATGTAGCAAAAGAAATATCCTTATTTTCTCATAAGGATTTAAATACCTTAGAGAAAATCTAAACCCTTGAGCATTGGGTCATAAATGTAGGATAAGTAATGCAGGGCATTTTATTAATTTGGATGAATTATCGGGTCCCGAGGCATAACTTAATGGGTCCCTAAAATTTTAAGGTTGATTTTCTTGAACAAGGCATAATAAGTTCAGTTTTTGTTCAAAATATCCAAAAGATTGTAAAAGTGTTCAAGGCATAACCCTAAACAACATTTAAAGTCTTCTGAATCATTTCAAGTTCATTTGAACTTTTTTATGTTGTTAAATTAATCATTTGAAACTAGATTAAGATTTGGTGGTGATATTTTAACCCGTGCTCAATGAACCTTGATGATTTAATTATCTCATGTGCGGGGTAGTTAAGCATTCACTTGATGTTCTACTCAGGAATTATGTGAGTGGATGCCACTTAAGAGCAAGTTGAATTATTAAGGACCTTGTTCTCACGATTAAAGCTGGGCTTGTAGTGCTTTGAATGTATTCATGGTTGATTATGCTTCATTTTCTAAACCTCATTAAGCAAATTCAAATCAGGGCTAGTTCATTACTAAGCCCTTAAGTTTACTTTCATGGATAAACTTGTAGTAAACAAAAATGTCGGATTAAATGGATATAATTCTTATTGAACATCTAAACACTAATTAGGGGCTTCAAAGAAGTGCATTTTCATCTTCCTAGTTCAAGCTCACTACTTAGGATCATCCAATTGGATCTACTTCCAAGTCACAATAATTTAGGAAAATTACAATTTAACCCTTGTTGTTAAAAAAGTGATAAGTTGATTTCTACCTCTTAAACTCTTTTGTATTGAAAATCTAAGAGGGTTCATCATGATTAATATTACCCTTTTACCATTTGACTTAGCCTAAATTTTAATTGGAGCATCAAATTCCATAATTATCATTTTTCCCCTACGACTCTCCACTTCATAATTACTTAAATTTATTTCAAATGACTTTGGAACCTTCTTGATACCCCACTCATGGATTAATTAAAACATCAAAGGAGGAATTATATTTTTTCTCATTTTTATTTAGTTTTTAATAAATGATTTTACTAGAAAATAGGGATTTTTAATATTAATTCAATTAGTTGACCAAATTAAATCCTCTATCAATAAGAAAGTATTAGAAATTCATCTAGATCAGAGGATCTCTAGGAAAAGTTCTCATAACTTTTTGACTTTTATTTTAATTATTATAATTATTTGCTGATTTTGGTGGTTAATTAAATAGAAAATATAGTTTAATATTAAAAATAACTTTTATATTTTTCTTAAGTTCTTCTGAGTTTAGAGAACTCAGAGAAATAAATTTTGCTTTTGTTTGGTTTTTATTTTATTTATTGTAATTATTAAAATGCAAAATTAAGGAAAATACATTTTAGGCATTCAAAAATACATAACTATATTAAGAAAATTAGATAAAATATTTTGAGTGGTCCCAAGTGATCAGGGAATAATTTGTGACATTTTGATGCTTTTTTATATTTTTGTGTTTTTTAATTTTTTTAATTATTTTTAAATTGAAAAAAAATCTCAAAAATGAACTTTTTTATTTTAACAATAATTTTATTTTTCTTTGATTCCGCCAGTCACAAGGATCACTCCAAACTACTCTTCATAAATTTTTTAATTATATTTTATTTATTATATTTATTTTAGTGCAAAAATCCCATTTACTTTGAAAAATAGACTTCAATATTAAAGATAATTCAAATGGGTCTCAAATTTTTACAGGGGCTTAACCTACTCATTATCTCCAATTTGAGCATTTTTGTGATTTTTTATGTTATCTTTTATTTTTTTTAATTATTCATGTGTTTTAATGATTTAAATATGTGTAATTTTACCTTTAATTATTTTAACTTCATTTATATTTTTTCTAAGATTCTCTGACTATAGTGAACCTACCACAGCAAGTCTTGTATTTTTCTGACTTGTACTTTAATTTTTATGAATTATTTAATTGAAATAAATGTACCTAACATGAAAAATTGGGGCTTTCAATCTTATGGGTGTCCACTAACTTTGAAAAAATTAGAGAACACTCATAACCACATGAAGACCAAGCCTTCCATATTTCATGTTCTAGTGGTTAATATTTAACTATTTATGAATAAAATAAGTTCTAGAGTATTTAATTAATAAAAAATAAATACATGGCAAACAATTTTAATTTATTGTTCATAATATTCTCCTTTATAAACTGAGAATAAGGGTATTTTTGTTTTATTGTTATGATTTTTCTACACCAAGTTATGATTTTTCAAAGTTTGTGAATTATTTTAAATAAAAATTACCTTATTTTTCTACTTATCCACGCGACGTAGAATGATCCTTAATGGCTTCGTAAGACAACGTGTCACGCTCCCATTCGACGTCGCCATCTGAGTTAGCTGCCACGCGTCATGCAATTTATGCACTTCTCTCTCGTTTAGCTTGATCTGGAGCATCAATTCAGATGACGACGTCGAATGATGTGGCCCTTGGGTGATTTTATTAGCATACTAGGGGGATTAGGAATGACAGAGATGGTTAAGCTTGGTTAATGCAAAAGTCTTAGATTAATTTGGATTTTAGGCATGAAATTAGGGTTTGGGCTAAGAATTGAATTTGGGCTTAAATTGGGCTTGGTTTAAAAATCAATTGAGTGGTCCAAAGAATGTTAGGAAGAGTTTAGGAAGTGAATTTGGTGAAATTCAATTGGTCACATGATTTAATTTTGATGAAATTTGGAATTGGGTCAATTTTGGGTATTTGGATTGGGCTTGGGTTTTGGGCTTGAAATTGGTTTCAATTGAACTTTCATTTGATTTCAATTGGGCTTAAACATGATGCATTTTGATTTAAATTTGAAATTGTATAGGTTTGAAAAGAGTTTGGTGGAAATTGGGAGTGATTTGGGGATTTTTGGAAATTAAGGGCAATGTGGGAATTTTGTCCAAATTTGATGGATTTAGGTTCAATTTAAGTTGCTAGGTGGTTATAATTTATTTGGATGAGGTTTGGAGTAGATTTGGAATTTTTTGTAAATTTTTGGGTATGGGGGACATTTTGGTAATTTTGGGGAAGTTTGGGGTATTTTGGGAATTTTAAGGAAAATGAGGTATTTTAGACAATTTGAGTGGTTTGAAGGGGTTCAATATATTTTTTGGGTGAGAATTGGCAATTTGAGCAATTTTGGGAAAATTTTAGGGTTCCAGGGGTATTTTTGTAATTTTATGAAATTTAGGGATATGAGAGCAAAATTCGATGTTTAGGTGGAACTGAATGCTATTAGAAATGCTAATCATAAGAACAACCCTTTGAGGCCAAGAGATCAATGGGCACCCATTTTGGATCCTCCATGTGTTGGTCCTAGCCACCTTATCCAAAGGCTAATGGCTTGGGGACCACCCACATGCGTTTCCAAAAGAGCGGGGATAGGTCAAATGTGACAAATATTAAGGTTTTGAGAATGTGTGTGAGGGGTTTGAGTATTTGTGTGTGTGTGTAGGTCTGACCAAGACCAAAACCAAGCCACCAAGGGCTAACCCTAAAGCCTTATAATCCTATTGGGACTTCTCTTAAGCTCCCCCATGTTAGTTTCAACCTTCTAAGCACTAGAGGTCAAAACTAAACATGTGGAACTCTAAGAAGAGTAAGGAAATGTTTAGAATTTCTAATGAGGTAGGGTTCCATCACTAGTCCTCTAGGATAATCAATAGGACAATCCTATTGCTAGATCCTAGGTTTCTAAGGAAGAAAGACCAGACCTCTATAAAAGTGACGTCAGCACCAATCTAACAGGGGCAGCCCCCACTCTACTCTTCTTGCTATCGATCTTCACTTCATCGATGATCTTTCTCTTTGCCTTCTATTATGGAAGATTATTTGACATAATCTCTAGCACTAGCTTGACAGATCATAGACACTGAGCGAAGTCTTATAACGAAGCGGTCCGAATATGATCTAGCATCTTCTTAGAGGATCTGGTCCAAAATGTGCTCCATCCATTCTCTACTGAGTACAAAAAATTAGAATGATTGACTCAGCTAAAATCATTATGATGTAAACTCTCTCTGGTTCTTTCAAACACTATTTTAGAATAGTTATGTTTCTATTTTTGAAATTTCTCTTGAGCCAATCCTTGAAGCTGAATCAATCCTCGATAGTATGCTTGAGCAATATGTGGTATGGACAATAATTGTGGTGATCCTTCTTGGAAAATTCTTCTAATTTCTTCAGCTCAGAAAATCTGAATTCTAGTTTCTTAATCAGATTATGGAACATCTTTGCTATTTCTTCATGCTTGAAAGAATACACCCTGTTGAACCGATCTGCCATAAATTGACCTTGTCCTCCATCTATCTGGTATAATCTTTATCGGAATGACGAACGAGCGAACTCTTGGTTATACTGCTGACCATACTATGGATTGTAGTATTATGGCACTGGTTGTACTATTGGTTATATTACATATGCTAACAATTATGATGAGACTGCTTGGTTTGAACCTTCATCGGTTGCTTGCCTTTGTCCAATGCTGTCACTATCCTGGACTCTTCTGGAATGTCTTGACTGGCTTTAGCTTCTTGGAGTTTTCTAGAAAACCCTACTGCTTGGCCTCCTCTTGCAATCTTCCATCTTTACTAAGTAGCTTTTCAAATAATTTATTTGTGAGTCCTTTGAGCATGAAAGCTACCATACCGTGAATACTCTCAAGTAAGACCTCGATCACGTGCTGCACCTGTAACTATTGTTCACACTCATACTTAAATTCCTTAAATGTAGAATGTATTCCACCAAAGTCTCTGTTGGTTTCTAGCATTTTGCTATAAGATTGCCTTTGGTGACACGGTTCTGAGCTTTTACGAACCTTTTTACAAACAAACTCTCCAACTCTATGAATGCCTCGATTGAGCCATTGGGAAACTCCGCGTGCCAATCAAATGTGATCCCTAAAATGCTCCTCACAAACTAATGGAACAATAATTCCTCGTTACCCCCCATGTTTCAACAGCTTGCCCGAAAGTGTGCAACGTATTGTCGGAGGTTTTCTATTCGATCAAAGGTCTTAAATACGGACGACACAAAGCCTTTAGGATATTTTGGGACATTGAATTCCTCTGTGTAAGGTCTAACCCTTTGAACCAATGCACCTCTCTTTGAGTTGGTTAGGGCATCCCTTACTTACTGTTTGACCATTTTCTTAATGTCTTTCTCTGGCACCATTCTCTGGGCTAAATCCCTTTTCAGCAGTTCATCTCTATTTGCAGAAGTGAACTCTTTCCTTTAATTCATAATATGCACAATTTCTGACCAGGTCACCTCTGGAAATGTCATTTACTGCAACAGTGTCTGTCATTGAATATTATCCATAGTGACAGCCATTTCCTGGAGCATCACACACGAATGATGTGGCTCTGAGCTGGTCTCAACTACATTAATCTCTGTGAACTCCTCTTCCACGTGATCTCATAAATTATAATCTTCATCTTCCACTTCCTTTTCTTTTTCTCTTCATAACTAAATAAGTTTGGTTCTGAGCTTTTCTAAAGTAACCTCAATTGAATTCCCTTTGACTATTTTGAGGGAAGTTGGAACTCCTTGAAGGTCCTACCTTCCCATATCAGGTTCTGGTGTGAATGTGATGACGACGGTCAAAGTATCAGATTCATGATCCATTCCAAGTGAACACTCCCTTGAATTTTCTAAAAGTATTATCTTAGTGACCCTAGGTCTCTACACTTTCTTCCTCAGTGTTGATGCTTTGAGACTGGGTGTCTTACTGGTGACATTAATGCATTGAAAGGAAGTGTGCTCCCTAATGTGTGGATCAGACACAATAGTGAAATATCTCGTACCACTACTCATATTTGGGGGCTTCTCATAAACAACGACAGATGGTACCCTTGGACCCAGGCGAGACTTAAACTGACCTGCACTATATAGGTCTCAGGAAAATTATGGTAGTAGTTGTGATAGTGGAAAAGGAGTTGCGTGGTCTACTAGATGGAACTTGGCTGGAATGTGAGATGGTGGCGCTCTTTTTGACTTTTAAAACTGTCTGACGGACTTATCCTTCCTCAAAATCTCGGCTTTCATCCGGGGTGATACAATGCATCCCATCCTTTTCATCAACTTAGCAATGGAGTAGTGTTCCTTTGTAACAAAACATGTATGGACTCAAGTAAGGGTGTAGGTTTCTCCTTCTCTTTACCTTGACCATGAGGTGGTAGCGGTAATGCAATTGAAATCCTATAGACACTGTCCTTACCAGAAGCGGTGGATAATGGGTGAAATCTGCTCCCTCTGAGGAGAGGTGAGGTCTTAGGTACTTTAGTTTCCTTTGGTTGAGGAGTCGCTTTGACAAGAGCCAACTTTGCAGCTTCTATCTTCTTGGCTTTCAAAAGCTTTCAACTATGGTTTCGCTTTTGTGAATTGGTCAGCGGCACAACCTTAGAGCTAGACCTAATCTCAAACACTACAGTGGAGGAGCAAAAACATCGATTGAAACTTTTTCATTTAGAATCTCTTTCTTTTTGGTTGATGGAATGGTTAGTATAGTAACAATAAATCTAGTGGTGGTATTGGTGACAACTCTCTTCTTTACAGGAATGACAAGCTTAATGGGAGCAAGGGTGATGGACTTAACATGAATCTCCCTAATATTGGGTTTCTTGAGAGTGGGAAATTTGTGCTTGCATTTTAGGTCATACTCAGCTGCTGGCTCAACCATCTCTGGTGGTGCGATCTTCACAAAGACATACAATGCTTTTCTGAGTAAGACTTTGATATTGTCGAAGTCAGTTCTAAACTTAATCATTGATCCCTAGTGGAGCGCAACCTCGGCATGGGGGAGGTCGAGTCCTCCGGCGAACAAGAAAATTAACTTTGGGGATGGCATGGTGGCTATAATTTAGAAATTTTATAGCTTTAGTGATGACCAATACCTCATTATTCTAGTACAAATACTAAAATTAATAAAGGTTGTCTTATGAACTGGGCACATCTTTTTTTGTTTTGAATTTTATTTATGCTTATTTTTTGGTTCCTTTTTTGTTTTGAAGTTTTTATTTTACTTTATTTTTACTTTTTGGTTTATGCAGTGAATTTTCCAAATTTTTGTTTGTCGGCAATATAGTGTTGATGGACTTCACTTTTTTTTTTCAGAATTTTAAATGTTAGTTAAGAAAGTAAAGATTGGGTTCAAGTTGCTAATAACAAGTTAAACCCAAGAGACACGGAGTATAAGTGAAATTCAGGACCCAGCTCAGGACTGACTTCACAACGCACTTCTCTTAGGTGAACTTTGTTCACCAACACGCCTATTAGAGGTCCATCCTACACTAAACCATAGAGATTCCTAAAACTGTCGATTTAAGGATGGTTAAACAAATGGTCCTATAATCCAAGAAAAGTTAACTATGTTTACTCAAAAAGGAAATGAACAAAGCTTGCCAACGGAAGAATGCTAATATGCACCATGAGGGATATGGACACATTATTTATGTATGAAGACAAAATCCTCCTGATCAGAATGGAGAGAGAAACACTCCCTAGCGAAGTCACTATAAATTGTTGGTCAAAATTTTGGTCAGTTGCATTAATTATGAAATATAATTTTTAATTTAATATATATAATTTTGAAAAAAAAATTTTTATTTTTAAAAATGAGACTAAAAGATTTCATACATTTTAATAGTTTAAGTAACCGAGTACAACACTACAAGCAATGTACATATCCTAAGGAATAGGCACATTACTATACAACGGGCATGATTAAATAAACTAAAGAATTTATGACATACGTTTCATTTGCAAACCTTTTTGTGTGACTGACAAGTTTTTCTACCTAATATAAAGATTATATAAGGTTTATATTCCTGAGTTTCAAGTTCCCTATAAGGGAAAGCCTCTATAGTTAATTACATTCTAAATTACCAGAGTCACGAAAACTCTCGATGATGATTATAGGTCTATGTCTTCAAGAATTCAACATTTAGTTTTTCAAGATTAGACATGGGAAAGTTAAATAAGAGTGGCTCAAGCAGAAACAATTATTTTAGAAGACAAAGTAGTTAAAGGTAGGGGATGTCACGGATCCAAGAAAAACCTCAATGACTTCCCAAACTATCCTACTATTTGGCTTCACATTTGGAGATGATGTTATTTAAATGTTCACCCCTGCTGATTTTATTATTTAGGTCTTACACTTGCATGATACCCAACTCATGCAAATAGCCTACAAAGATGGGAAGTTTATGTCGTATCAAACGACGACCTTAGAGCCTAAAAAGAGTTAAGACTTATATTACATAACATGGTTATACAAAAGTTTAAAGATAGTGTGACTATTTACATTGTGTCAGATGAACTACCTCAAAATCCTATGAGTTATCTTATTTTAAACTAAGGAAATTTTAGTTGAATTAGATCTTATTCTATGTTGGGTCTTGATTTGTCGACGGAAGTCATTTGTCATTCACTTGCATCCTCGTCGTGTTGCCCAAAAGATTGCTTCGAGCTCTATATCATAGAGATTATGAGTTTAAATTTTATATGAACATGCAAATTGTTCAGTCATGTTCTACCGTAGGATACCACCTACTGTTGTCTACCTTAGGGCCTTTGCAAGTATTATAAATAAATTTAGAAGTAAAAAATAGTAAAAAAGTGCAGTAAAAATTTAATAGAGTGTTGTAAATGTAAAATAAACATGCATACCTAGGATCCTGCTGCTACTACAAGGTTTGTACAACAAAATATAGTAATATACAAGAAATTTAAATAAATCATAACAAAAATTTAAGGAAAACTAAAACAATTTGTAAGAAAGCCCAAACGAATAAAACAAAATGTGATGCTACATAAAGAAGATTGAGGCTGGGTGCAAGAATTTAAAGTTATGGGAGAGCTCAAAACTACGACCGAAGCCCTAGCAATTCTTCCTGAAGGAACTCCGTAGGCAACTTATAAGTATCATGTTTGTGAGACCTAACATAGTGTAAAAGGCTACCAACTAGGCAATTGTAGGAGGATGGTCGAACCCGACGCTCTTTATATATGCTAATGTGATGTATGCAATTATATTCTTAATTTTTCTTTATTTATAATTCTTGCTTCGCAATGACACCAAAAACTTGATTACCAACAACAACTAAGTGCAAACTTGACTTCAAAAAAAATAAGTATACAAATATTATATTTAAATATGGGATACTACGCAAGTATATATATCTTTATTAAGTAATATAAAACTTTTTGATTAAGCCCCAAATATCGAATCCATAGGGAAAACTAGAATATGCAACTACAAAATAGGAGAAATTAGATAACAAATTCTACTTAGCAAAATATTTACTTAAACTCTAGATACTATAATAGGAATGAAATTTTGATTATTTTTGTATTTTTTTATAATTAAAAATAAAGTAACAACTAACTAACTAACTTAACTAGATATTTGCAAGATAAAAGCAGTATAAATAATATATATATTTCATTATCATGAATCAGTAACAAGTATAGGAATTATATTGTTGAAGTATTCCAATTGTGTTGTGTCAAATATGAGCAATAATATTTCATACCCTTATTAGAGATGTCATAAAGAACATTGGCTAATTTATAATTTGAATAGTCTTAAAGATGGGTTAGGTAAGGAAGATACTAGCTCTCACTCTAGAGTTCCTTCTTTTCCCTCCACCTGGGGGCTAACATCTCATATCAAAACCTAGAACTATAAATCAAATTGGGGGCTTTAGCCTGTCACTTTAAAGTCCTCTAATTCTACACTCTTCAAAGTTTATTTCCTTTTTTAGTTGCACTCAATCATATGACTTACGTTCTCATCCATACAATCTCATGGATTCTTACCATTTTTTGACTGAGATAATGCTATCTCGGATCTTACATGTTCTCACAACAGGTATTAACATCTTAGTTGGCCAAATCAAGAAGTAAATGTAGTACAAGGTTTAAAATAATCAAAACTTCTTCCAACATTAAAGACTAATATTTCACACAACTTCCATCCAAAACTTAATCACTTATCATTTTAAGGATAAAGATAAAGAAACTACTCAAAGATTATGAAGAAAACACAACCACACTTAAGTTTGAATGTATAAATCATGAACACAAACAAGAAGTCTAAATTTAAACCAAATGTAGTCACAAAGATAAAAACTTATCTCACATCCTCTCCACCAAAATCTTAAAGTTCTTTTGAGTCTTTTCCTTCACTTAAAATACTAATTACAACTTAAAATAAAAATAAAAGTGGCAGCGGCGGTGGTGGTTATGGGTCGCGGCGACGACATGTGGTGGTTGGCTCTGGATCGACCCTCTGGATGGATCCTCCTTTGATCTTCAATCCAAGTATTCTTTTATAATTTTCCAAAAGGTGCCTTGGTGTCACTTCAAAATGTCTCCACATTCAATGAATTATCTAGAAGTTGCTTCCATTCAAACACCAATTGAATGAATTTTTGTGTCCATTAACTATTTCCCACATTTTCATTAAGGGTTGCTTCAAGCACCTCTTCAAAAATTCTTCCAAATTCATGAATCATAAAGTAACTTCTTTTGGTGCTTAAGCATGAGGTACTTGGTGCTTAGATGCAGCTCTTTCTGTTTCACTGGCGAGTAAGCGCTAGTTCTGGGCGCTTAGGCTCCTTAGTTCATTTTCACTTCTTTTTCTTTTTTGCTCCAAATTTGATCCTTTTCACTCCTTTTACCATTTTTCATCCATTTGATTATACTTGAAAGAAAAACACAAAAATACCTTTCATTAAAGCATAATATCTAAAAAATAGGTAAAAAAATGTGTAAAAAAGATTATATATTTTAGGTGTATCAAAATCCCCTAAATATAAAGTGTTATTTGTCCTCATGTGACACTCCAATCCTTTAAAACCAAAATAAGTAGATTTTATGAATGAGTTTCTTTAGGATATTCTAAAATTTTGGTGTAGAAAAAAAGTAGTCCAATTTAGAAAAAACATTAGTATATGAGACCAACTTAGAGTTTAGAAATTTTTAATGTAAAGAAGTTTAAAAATATGAGTTCCTATCTAGTTCAGAAATATTGTAAATTCTCCAAATATGGAGTTTAGGCATTCTATCTTCTCAACTTAAAAATTTTCATTAAGAATAAATATAGTTGCTATATTATATCTTTAAGAGTTTCTCAAATCTTATACTTTAAAAAGATCACATGTGGAACCAATTTTTGATTAGGCACTAATCCTCAAGTTTCTCCTCCCTTTTTCAATTTTTTTTGTAAGGATTACTATATCTGGATAGGCCTTTAATGATTTTGAATTCCACTCCTTTCCTAAAGAAAAGTTCTGATATAAATCTTTTACATAAAAATGTAATATTAGTTTGAAAATTATTTTTAATAAAAGAAATTTAAGCATTGAAAATAAAACTCTAACCCTTCTAAACTTTTCAAAAATACAATTTCTTCTACTAAAGATAGTTACACAATATTTATCAATTCCACACCAAAAATTGTTAACCTTAAGTTTTTCTTCATTACTATAAGCTTTAACTAAATTCTCTTACTCATTTTCTATATTCAAAATCTTAATTCCCTAATATAACTTCATATACATAATCATTTTTTTTTTCAAATCAAAATCGCATTTATTTGTAGACATTTAAGAACAAATAAACTTCAAGTTTTTTTTTAAAAAAAAATTTCACCCCACCCCCCACCCAAACTTAAATTTTTAATAAGATAAAACATTTTAAAATCATATATATAT